>CAUYQG010223059.1:0-11753 GCA_963574415.1 Tarsius wallacei | reverse complement strand
CTACTTGGAAGGTCTGAGGCAGAAGGATCGCCTGAGTCCAGCAGGTCGATGCTGAGGTGGTTGTGAGCTTGCCACTGCATGCCAGCCTGGGTGACACAGTGAGACTCTGGCTCAAAAAAAAAAAAAAAAGAGAGAATGTAGGCCATGCCTCTCTCCCTACAGAACTGAGTACCAGGAGAGCAAGGACTTCCCTGTCTTGTTCCCTGAAGCACAACCTGTGCCCAGCGCCCAGCTGGCTCTTTCTAGATCCTCAGTCAATATTTGAGAAGAATAACTACTTGTGGGGTTTTCCGAGAAATGCAGGAGGGCTTTACTATTAATAGAAGTAAGACTACCTCCCAGCAATAGGTCTAGTAAGAAAAACCTATAATAATCTCAAGACATTGAGGAGACATTTAATATTCTTCCACATCCACTTCTGGTTTAAACAACTAGGAATGAAAGAGGAGTAGTTTCTCTATAGGAAGAGTCAATATTATTCATCATGGTGAAATACTGAATGTGCTTCATTTAAAATCAGAAACAAGCAAAACTGTCCAACTATTATATTAAAAAATATTTTACTGGCCAGGTTCGGTGGCTCAGCCTGTAATCCCAGAACTTTGGGAGGCCGGAGCGAGTGGATTGCCTGAGCCTGTGGGTTCGAGACCAGCCTGGGAAACTTGGCGAGACCTCGTCTCTACAATAAAAATTAAAAAATCAGCCAGGCAGTACGGTGCATCTATAGTTGCGGCTACTTGGAAGGCGAAGGTGGAAGGATCTTCGAAGCCCAGCAGGTTGACACTGGGGTGGCTCTGTACTCCAGCCTAGGTGACAGAGTGAGACTCCAATTCAAAAAAAAATTTTTTTTATTAATTGAAAATAGATAGAAAATTAGAAAATGTATAGAAAAATAATTCAATAAATCTCATGTATCCATCACCCAACTTCAGCAATAACCAACTTCAAACTAATGTGGGTTCCCCTTTATCTCTGCCCACCTCCCAACTCTCATATAAGATTGTAGCAAATCCAGATATCTTATTTCACCCATAAGCATCTGTGAAAGATAAAAACTCACTTTTAAATTAACAAAACCACAAACCATTTCATACCTAAATCTCCTCAATAATTATATCAATAATATCAATAAATATCTGAATATAACATTTTAAAAATAGAATGTAGGCCTCCTTCCAAGTAGCCAGAATGTAGATGCTAAAATCCGAAAGGAAAGGTATAATGAGAAGCAGGATATTTGCACAGTCTCAAAGTAACTCTCAACAAGATACTTAATAATTACAAAGAGAGAAATAGTACTATTGCAGTGGAGGATCCTGGGAAACACCACTGTAAATAAGTGATCAAGGTTTAACACCACCAGTAAGGAGTCATCTTGATATCATGTACCTCCGTATTATTCACTGAGAAGGGGCACATCAACTCTGTGATATTCTATCTAAAACTTGTAAACATCAATGTAATAACAAGAAAACACCAGAACTAAAATTGAAGTACATGATATAAAATAACTAACTCATACTCATCAAAGTGTCAAGGTCATAAAAGAGAAAGAGGGAAGAATTGTCACAGATTTAAAGAGACTAAAAACAAAAACAAAACAAACCAAAAAAACCCCAGCTAAATGCAATATGAGGTCCTGGCTTGAATTATAGAACAGAAAAAGGACATTAGTGGGAAAACTAAAATTCTGGTGAGATTGAATAAGGTCTGCAGAGCAGTTAACTGTATTGGATCAATGTCATTTTCACTATTTCAACAGTTATTCTATGGTAATGTAAGATATTAACATTAAGGGAAGCTAAGGGAAGGGTATTTGAGAATGTCTTAGTCTGTTTTCTGTTGCTATCACAGAATGTCTAAGACTGGGTAATTTTTAAAGAAAAGAGGTTTCTTTTGGCTCACGTTTCTGGAGACTGGGAAGTCTAAGATTGGACAGTTGCATCTGGTGGGCTTCTGGTAAGGGCCTCATCTATGCCATAATGTATCTCATGGTAACTAACCTCTCCTACAAGAATTAACCTAGTCCTGCAGGAGTAGCACTAATCCCTCTTAATGACCTAATCACCTCTTAAGGCTCCGCCTCCCAACACTGCAACAGCTGGGGACCCGATTTCCAGCACATGAATTCTGAGGGACACTATCAAACTGTACCAAGAATTATACCCATTTTACAACTTTTCTGTTGCAATCATCAAAAATTATTTCAAAACCAGAAGCTAAAATCAAAAATATGAGGCTATTGAAGACATCAGCCTGAGCTTAAACCCTGGCTCAGTCCCTCAACAGCTCTTTTCACCTCACTGTACTTCAGTGTTCTCACATCAAAGCTGTAGCAGGTGAAGACATACTGAGCCACACCATATTTGTTCCACTGTCTTTAACATGATAATGTAAAAAATGACCAGGATAGCCTATCCAGATTTATATTTATTATAGGATTATTTGCTTTAAAAATATCCCATATAAAATTGTTGCATCTATCTAGACCAAACTTTTTTATTACTACACATACTACACACGCACACACATATTCCTTTGGGATAAGGCAAAGAGCCCTGGTACTTCATGCTCAAGGTGGATGTCTACAATGGTCCTTTGTGGATGTTCTTGTCACCTCTTTGTTGGTCACTGTGGATGAGATCTTGTATAAGGACTTTTATCAGGGTGAAATTCAGATCTATCAGCTTGACACAACCTTTGAGTGTGAGGGAAGCAGAGAAACAGGCTTTCCTGCAATGGAAGCAAGTTCACTGTGTGTGAAAGCTCAGGGTTCTTCAACTCTGTAGTGGGGAACTCCCTTCCTGTGACTGCGTCTCCTACATTATGTAGAACATGCCTGTTCACTCCCTTACTGTGACTAGCTATTTGCAAACCAGGTAAGTCTAAGGTGCTGATCTTACATAGGATTAATTCCTAGATATTTGCTCTGCTATTCCCCACCAATGTAGCTGTAGGTTTAAATTTATGCAAATTATGCAACACTCATATGTTGATGCTGAATAAGACACCGTAATTCTCACTAGGATGGAGACTCACAATTGATACACGAACACACTCAATACGAGAGCTACTCAAAACAGGGTTTTCCCATGCCAGTCCTTAAAGTAACTCTTACTGGCTCAAGACAAGGTAATGACATAAGAGTAGGTAGAAACTTTTGGCATTATCACAATGTTTTTATTGTAGTCTGTGAAAGTTTCAGTTTATAACATTAAACATTTAAAAGCAACACATACACACAAGAGTCCTTCACCACAGATAGTCTGAGAAACACTCAAAGTGCTGGAACAGTGCTACTCAAAGTTTGGTCTCTCTAGACTGACAATAAACTGTTTATTACCAGTTTGTGACTAGTTAAATTTCTGGCATCAGAACACAAATCAAGTACATCATGAAGCACATTGTTTAGTTCAGCTGGCAATTTTTCATAGCATGACTTTCTTGACAAAGGAAGCAATAAGTAGATTTAATTCTGGTACAAGCTGTTAAACTCACTGCTGTCTAGTACTCTGAGTGGCACTGCTCTATGCGTCATCATTAAAATGAAGACAGTAAGAGTATCTATCACAAAGGAATGTTAAACATTAAACTTAGTGTAACATGTAAAGTGCTTATAAAGAGAACTAAGTAAATATGAATAATTATTACTCTTATTATTATCACAACAGGATTTCTAAAATGATGAGGAAACCAGAGCAAAGAGAAAATAGACATAAAACAAAAGCTAGATGAAATCAGGGTAAGTACAAGAAAGGTATACATGGTATGGTATACTAATTAGAGGCTGGCCACAAATTAGGTTCAGTGCTTTTTTTAAAAAAAAAAAATCAATAAAAAGGAGAAAATGTGATGTGTTACATGATTCATAATGTCCATAAGATTACAAAAAAAAAAAAAAAAGTGCTCCAAACAGGTGCAACCAGTCCTAGTTCTGAAGGTCACTAAAGGTGTAAGGTCTGAATTTCAAAATTGAAATTAAAACTACTTTGCCTTTTGCCTCCAATTTGTAACGACAAAAAGAATTTACTGAAGCAAGATAGAAGTTTTAACAGACTTGCTATAGAAGAAAATTTAGCCATTAATCTGTCATTTCAGTCAAAGCTAAGCTCATTAATAACTTCTATTCACCTCCAAACTGCCTTCAATTTTTCTATTCCTTTCTGATGATAAGGATCCACATATTCAAATTTCAAAAAAAAAAAAAGAGAACAAATTTTACGAATTCCAAAATGGGCAGGTAAATAATATTGAAGATAACGCTTTCTTGTAGGTACTACCTTTCTAAATGCCTTGTGAGCTTTTAGAATTAAAACATTTTACAGAGTATGTTTGCCATTCTGTCACATAGTCATTTTTATAAACATTTCAGAGTTGAAGATTTTTTGATCAGCATAAATTTGCAAGATAAAAATGATACCTTGATTATTTAAAGTAATATTAGCTAACACATTTTGAAATATGACAAAAAGCAAGAATGGTTTAAACAGAGTTAATTTTGAAAGAAAATTAGTCAGTAAAGCACACTTATTACAGAAATCCAATTTGGCATGAGGAGATGGATTTCTTGAACTATATTTAAACTATGAAAAATGCCTCATGTTATTATTCATTACTGGAACTAAAATTCTGGATTTATGGGTATCTGTATTTGTGAAGTCCCCCAGCAATGAGAAAGAGGGTTTATTCCTATCTGACCAGATCATAATCAGGATTTTAGCATAATATCAATCCCAACAGATAAACAAAGAATAAATTACACAGATATTGACTAAAACCAACCACCATTATCCCCAGATGTTTAAAAGCAAGCATAATCAGAAAAAATATGAAAAACTATTTACTATATTTAAATCACTGGGGGAAAAATTGTCTCATACACAAGGAAGAGAATCATCCCTTCATATCACAAAATCCTAAAGGAATGAGAACAATTCTTGAATAGAAAGCAATATAGTGTGTAGAGGGATGAGATATGCAAAGAGTCTTCAACTCTTTCTCCTTGAATTTCAACTTTCCTTGTTCAGTTTTCTCTCTTGTAAACCCCTACTACTTAGCAGTTGGTCATTTGTACTCTCTTCCCTTGAAACAAGCACAAAGTTAAACTCCTTTTTTTCTCCTTAATTTAATGGAGACAAAATGGCATTTTAAGTAGGAAGTACAGTTGAGCTTTGAACAACACAGGTTTGGACTACACTGGTCTACTTATAGATGGATTTTCTTCTGTGTCTGCCACCCCTGAGACAGTAATACCAACTCCTCACCTTCCACCTCCTCCTCTTCAACCTACTCAACAAGAAGATGACAAGGATGAAGAGCGTTATGATGAAGAACAGAGCAACTGGAATCCATCAACAAAAAAGTTGATCTCAACCAAAACCTCACACCTTATTAAAAAAATTAATTCAAGTTGGATCACAGACAATGGAAAATATAAAACTCTAAGACTTTTTGACAAAAATACAGGAGAAAAATTTTCAGGATCTAGAGCTACCTAGAACTATCCAGAATTGTTCTAAGAATTGATGCCAAAAGCACAACCCACAAAGAAAAACAGATAAAATTGGACTTCATCAAAATAAAAAAAACCCTTTGCTCAGTAAATGCCCCATAAAAAGATGAAAAGATAAGCTGAAGACTAAGAGAAAATATTTGCAAACTACTACATTTCTAACAAAAGACTAGTATGTAGAGTATATTTTAAAATTCTCAAAATTCAATTATAAAAAATCCAATCAGAAAATGGGCAGTCTAGTTTAGATATGGTTTGCTTGATCCCTTCTATCTCGTGTTGAAATTTGATCCCCAATTTTAGAAGTGTGGCCTAATAGGAGGTGTTTGGGTTATGGGGACAAAGGATGAATGATTTGGTGCCATCTTTGTGGTAATGAGTGAATTCTTGCTCCATTAGTTCCTGTGAGCTAATAGAGTTAATAGAGTTGTGAGAGTTGGTTGTTAAACAGTGCCTGGCATCTCCAATCCCCTGCCATGTGATCTCTGCACACATCAGTTCTCCTTCACTTTCTGCCATGAGTGGAAGTAACTAAAAGTCCTCAGAAGAAGCAGACGCTGGTGTCATGCTTCTTGTACAGCCTACAGAACTGTGAACCAAAGAAACCTCTTTTCTTTATAAAATACCCAGCCCAGGTGTCCCTTTATAGCAACACAAAATGGATTAACACAATGGGCAAAAGACAAGAACAGATATTTCACCAAAAAGAATATATAGGTGGCAAATAACTATAAAAAAAGAGCTTCACCATCACTAACCATTAAGGAAATGCAAATTAAAACTTTAATAAGATAGTACTATACACCTATAAAAATAGCTAAAATAAAAAATAGCAGCAACACCAAATGCTGGCAAGGATGCAGAGAAACTCAAAGACCCTACCTCAATACTGTCCTTGTAAGAAGTACATGGACATAAAATTGAATAAACTCATAGGCCAAAAGTCAGAAAGAAGCACATAATAGGCATCCATTAAGTGATTGTTAAATAAACAAACTACATTTATCTAAAGTCACTTCTATGGAGTCATAGGGTAAGCTGATTTTTTTCAAAAAAGCTAATTCCGAGGAAACAGTTAAACAAAAATATAAAAACATTTATAAATACCTGAAATATGAATTCATGCAGCTATATGATCCTAAATGGAGGGCCTTAAATTAAGTCTGGACTAAGCCCCAAGTTATTTGAGTGTGTATCTTTCCTTCCAGGGTATTGGGGGAAGGCAGGGAACCAAAGCAAAGGTGGGACTGACCATAACACAGACAAGCTCTGTGTGTCTGATGATCTAAATATTTGTGTCCCTCCAAAATTCATGTGCTGAAATGCTAACCCTAATGTGATAGCATTTGGAGGTAGGGCCTTTGGGAAGTAATAAGGTTTAGATGAGGTCAGGAGGATAGGGCCTTCATGATGGAATTTGTGCCCTTATAAAAAGAGAAAGAGACATGAGATCAATTGATCCCCACCCCCACACCCACCCCGCCAAGTGCAAGCATCAAAAAAGGTCACATGAGGACCTAAGGAGAAAACAGCCTTCTAAGACAAGCTGGCAAGTGAGCCCCCACGAGGAACAGACTCTGCGGGCACCTCCGTCTTGAACTTCCCAGCCTCTAGAACTGTTTAAGCCAACTGCTGTTTAAACCAACCAGTCAATGGTATTTTTGTCATAGCAGCATGAGCTAAGTACAGGGTACTTGAAAATAGGAATCCATCCCCTAGGTTTTGATGAGCTTTATGTGGACGAATGAGGAACCCTAGAAGCTAACTGTTTTTTGCTCTTTTTTTTCTGTTTACTGCATGTAACATCCTTGGGCTAATTTTGATTGGAACATGTTAAGATTTCCATCTCAAAGCTTCCTCTCCCCATCAAAGTTTAAACTAAAGCTTCTCTGATATCTTAAGCCTATGGTAATTTCTCTTTTCTCTCTGAACCCTGAGACTGTTAACTTTCTCACATATCTTGGAACTTAAAATTACCCTAATAAGTTGTGTCATAAGTGGGTATCTGATTTCTCAGCAGACTATACATATCTTAGGAAAAAGCACTCATTATATTCCTTCCTTCCCTTTCCTTTCCTTCCTTCCTTTTCTCTCTCTCTCTCTCTCTCTCTCTCTCTCTCTCTCTCTCTCTCTCTCTCTATTTCTCCTCTCCCTCTCTTTTTCTCTTTGGAGACAGGGTCTCTCAGTGTTGCCCAGGCTGAAGTTAAGTGGCACAATCATAGCTCAACCTCTTGAGTAGCTAGGACTACAGGTATGCACCACCATGCCTGCTTACATTTTTAATTTTTTTTGCAGATCCAGGGTCTCGCTATGTTGCCCAGGCTAGTCTCGAACTCCTGGCCTCAGACAATCCTCCCACCTCAGCCTCCCAAAGTGCTGGGATTATAGGCATAAGCCACTGTACCCTGCCCTGTAATTTTGTTTTTAATAATGAAATAACCTTTTTTGAATAGACTTTATTTCTTTCTTTGTTGCATTTTGGGGTGAGAAAAATAACATGAAACAGAATAAAAATGGCTTCTTCATAATTTAACAAATAAATGTTTACCTAGAATATATGCTAATAAAATTGTGACAAAGAATTATAGCATAGAGCAAATCAGTAGTCACCACTATGAATATTAAAAATAATTAGAAGAGAAAAAAAGAAATGCTTTCTATCCTCTCAAATTACATATCCTACTAATATACAACATTTTTATTTAAATATTTTCATTTAATTGGCTAAAAATATGAAACTAGAGTATATTTTACTATGGATCATAATTATTGAATAAAGTTTTGGCTTCTCTCTTCTAAAATAAGCTTTTGGCTTGGTGCAGTAGCTCTTGCCTGTAATTCCAACACTTTAGGAGGCTGAGGCAGGAGAATTGCTTGAGCCCACGAGTTCAAGACCTATCTGGAGAACATAGCAAGACCTTGTCTCTAAAAAAATTAAGCAAGCATGGTGACACATGCCTATAGTCCCAGCTACTGGGACTGAGGTAGAAGGATCACTTGAACCCAGGAGGTCAAGGCTGCAGTAAGGTGTGATTGTGCCACTGCACTCCAGCCTGGGTGATAAAGTGTGACCCCCTACTCAAATAAATTAAATAAAATAAGCTTTCCTTATGGGACAGTTGAAATTTCATACTTAAATTGCTAAATATTGAAAGTAGGCATTAAATATTGAAAGTAGGCTCTGTGTGCTTTTTCCTTTAAAATAAATACCTTAATGAACTAGCTTGAAATGGTATCTAAACCTAGGTCCAGTCACCAAGGTGGTATGCTCTGAAATGTTCGTCCCTAAAAAACTGAGGAAGTTAAAAATCCAGTTAACATGGAAAATCAGAAAAAGGTAACACATTATCAACCATTAACCATTTAATAATGATGAGTGTGTCTGATTAATTTTGAGGAGAATGGATGCAGAACGATTGAAATAAAACAATGGCCATTGTTAAAGGAAGTGGAAAGGGCACAGGAGATAGGGAAGACTTGATGTGGGAAAAGGGAACAGGAAAAGGAGAGCAGGCTAGGAGTGCCAAAGATGAGCATCCTCATTGCTTAGAGAGTGCACAGGGCACAGGGCAGGGTTTACAGGAGGGAAGAGACAATTCAAATAAGTTATGACTGGTAAGTTGGAAACACCAGAGATAAATGTGGATCTATCTGGTAATTTTTGCCTGAGGCAAGGCTTCTGTAACTTTTATATTGTCTAATATATGACCTAATTCAGACATTTGAACTGCACCCATAAAAATATTCCCTGAATAGACCCAGTGTTTCAATTTGTCCAAGCCCTTGATTGAGCTAAAGCTTAAGTAGAAGTTATTCAGTCAGTATAACCAGTCAGGAGACAGAAAACATAAATCCTACAAGTCTCTTTTCTCACTCTTGCTTCAAATTACAGTCCTAGATTCTACTAGAAATAGGTAGCATTTTAAATAGATCCTTTCAAAATTGTGATGAAACATCTCTCCTTTATATCCTCTGCTGCACACACACATAATGTACAGCCAACAATTCTACCTCATCCAGTAGCAGGAGTGTCAGTGCTTTCTCAAAAGAAGTGTCCAGTAGCAGGAGTATCAATGCTTTCTCAAAAGAAGATATCATACATGGTTATAAATAAAGATAAACAAAATTCTGAATTAACTCTGCCTAAATTGAAGGAAAAAACCTAACATTGCAGAAAAAAAGAATATTGTCATAGAGACATGCATAAAGATTAAGATCCGTCATAGGTATGTATATAAAATAGTCACACTGAACATGAAAATATATATAAATTGAAAGTTAGTAAACAAATCCTAACAAAATATTCTCTCTACATCTTTGATCTTCAATGAATCTGGGAAAATGATAAAATGCTATCTTTTTGTTAGAAAATGGAATCAACTATTATGTGGCAAAACAAAGTAACAGATTGATATACATGAAATTTAACATATACAATAACTTAGGACAAATTTTTATGACATCATCAACATAGAGATATTAGCTCTTTTTGTATAACCTTTTTAAAAAGTTTTTTGCGTAAAATAATCCAGGAAAAAATTAATCTCATAAACTAGATGACTAAAGAAAAATCTTTGAAAAAGTTATACAAATCGTGGAATTGAAAAATACAGCACAAAAATGTTTTTCAAAGAACAATGTCTGATAGTTCAGAGTTCAATGTATTTTAAATAAGACATGTTCAAAGGAATTCTGATAAAGGAGGCTAATTCAAAATGTATCACAGATGTAACCATATGCTTATATTTGTAGTCTGAGATGCAAGAAAGTTCAGTAGATACTGCAAAACTCATTCATGAGAACTAGATCAATGATACTGAAGAGATACGTAGGGACAGTAACCACTTTGAACTTATATTCTGTGGCTCTGTGCTTATGTTTTAGTCAACAATGTTGCAGGCTATTGTCCCTTTCATGTATTTTAATATTTTCATAAAGTGAATCTTATTTGTATTTACTTCTTGAAGCTATTTAAAATGAAGAGTGAAATTCCACAAGTCTAGAATAGATAATAAATATGTACATGAAATCCAACTCAAGTATTGTTCCAATACACAATACAAAGCTTTTTATATTCAATTCAACCCAAGGTATAAAGCCTATGTCATCCCTATGAATGAAACATGGAAAGACTAATCCTGAGTAAGAACTATAACCATTTAAAAGTATCACAAGACAGATTTTACCCAGTGCTATTGTGCCAAAAAGGCTTTCATGTGAGACTCCTGCAAAATCCACATGGTTCCACAGCACAGAAATCACAAACAGTCATACTTCAGAACCTCACGTTCACTCAACTAGAAGATCTGGGACACCCTGAGTAATATTAGAAGAATTTCATCAATGCTCACCAGGATCCTCATAGGACAAGTACCAAAGAACAGTGAATTCCTATTCTGGTGTAAGGAGATGAGATAATGTGTAATCACTATGATACCCAATAAGTATTTAAAAGACATACAATAAAATTATAAAGACAAACTCCCATTTTGTAAGAACTGTGCTGATTCCTTAGTATGTCCTTCAGACTAGAAGAAAGCAATTACAAAGTATGATATGAATACACTAGAATGTGAGCCTGACCATATTCAAAGCTTCAATTAATTTTAAATGATCAAACAATTGCTCTGCCAAAAGACAAGAGACCATAGGTCTTTTACATGATCCTACAAAGTAATAGGCAGGAAAGAGGTCACTCTCCAAGGTCAGCATCTGCACCACTAGAAACATTCAAGTAAAGAACTTCACATAAATGGCTGCAGACAGTTCTGAAGACAGTCCCTGCTAGCATAATTACTCAATAGTACTTACAAGTTTCTCCTTTATCTGTGTATTCCTGAGGATAAATAACTGATTAGACATATTATATTTTCTTACAGACATCAAAGAATTCAATTTTTAATAAAAGATTGAACATAGGTCATTAATCTCAGAACTGTAACTGGTGTTAAGTAATAAGATCTCTCTCTTTTTTTTGAGTTGGAGTCTCACTCTGTTGCCTAGACTGGAGTGCAGTGAAGTGACACGCTCCCGGCCACCGCAGCCTCGACCTGCTGGGCTCCGGCAATCCTTCCGCCTCAGCCTTCCAAGTAGCTGGAATTACAGGCGCGTGCTACCATGCCCGGCTAATTTTTTGATTTATTGTAGAGATGAGGTCTCGCCAAGTTGCCCAGGCGGGTCTCGAACCCGTGGGCTCAGGCAATCCACTCACCTCAGCCTCCCAAAGTGCAGGATTACAGGC
>CAUYQG010223052.1:0-13731 GCA_963574415.1 Tarsius wallacei | reverse complement strand
ACTCCTGGCCTCAAGTAATTTTCTCAAAGTGCTGGAAATACAGGCATAAGCCACTATTTCCAGTCCAAATTTACATAATTTTAAATGCCAGTTATTATTATTTTTTTCCAATTCAGGTGGATAGCAGTATTTATTAAATAGATAAATTCATAATACAATGTGAAAATTCAAAACTAAGCATGGACTCCTGAGGGCCATTTCAGCACTTGTTGGATCATTTGAACACTTATAGACGCATTTTCTTCAATTTTCATCTTTAATGTATGTTTTCTGGTTGTATTAAATCTTACCCATGCCAACAGACTCACGCTATAGCAGTAGTTCAATGTTATTAGAAAATGTTTCTGTTATGGGGGCATTCCTTGAGAAATCTCCAATAATAGAGGTACTTGTTTCATTGGACAAGTTATAAAACAGTTAAGTTAGGTATCACAAAAACAATCATATTAGGCAAAGCTTATTGACTTGATTGAATTACCTTGGTCAAAGGTATTACCAGTTGAGGTTAATCAGATTTACCCCCAATGAAAAGCACAGATTTCCACCTTATGTAATAGATACTGGAAGGCTTATGCACCTAAAAATAAAACCTCATGCATCTCCTGCTCTTCTAAACACTGTCATTACTCAATATTTTAAGGCTCTAATTAATCATGTCAAAATATATTTTCACCAGGTAAAAGAAACCTTTGTGACCCATCAACTGATGACAACAGACAGTTCATATTTCTGAATCACAGAAGACCCAGAAATTATGTCTTCTGGAAATGACACCACAAGAGTTAAACATTGTACAAAATGATGACAAAATCATATTAGTAAAAAATAAGTTTTATGAGTAAAAATAAAATACTACAAACCTTAGAAGGAAAAATAGATCACATTTTGTCAGAAGTTGATCAGGAAAATCTTCACTTAAGATGTTAGAGATATGGATATTAATTATAGCAGTTGCTATTGTCACCCCAGAGGCTACAAGCTCAGTGCATGTGGCCCAAATTTCAGCTCTTGCACTGAGGACTTCCTCTGGCTGCCTAAACCTGCTTTTCCTGCACATGACAGGTTAGAATTTTAAGGCAAGTGATGCCCTGTGGAAATATCCTCAACCAGTGCCTAATGAAAACTGATGAATAAGTAATGCAGCTCTCATATCCCTCATGCAGGATCATATTTCTTCCTACACTGACTTCCTGAGTTCTCCAGTGGGATTAAGTGCCAGAGTATTAAATGAGATGAAATATATAAAGTATTTAACATAGTACTTGGGGCATAGAAAGTATTATAAATCAATATCAGCTAATATTTTAATAAACAATTATTATTACTGATATTTAGGGAGAGTAAGCTTATACTTTTAAGTGTATGGGAGCACAGGTTAACAGAACATAGGACAAAAAATCTTCTTTTAGCTTTAATATTTATCTACTTTTTAAAAAATTTTGAGTAGGAGTCTCACTCTGTCGCCCAGGATGGTGTACAGTGGCATACTCATGGCCACCTTGGCCTCAATCTGCAGGGCTCAGGTGAGCCTTCCACCTCAGCCTTCCAAGTGGCTGGAAACCACAGGCATGTGCCACCATGCCCGGTTAATTTTTTTTTTTTTTTTTTTTTTTACTGTAGAAACGAGGTCTCGCACTTTTTAATGTGTTATTTAAGACAAGCAACTTGCAGATTCAGCCCCACCCAGTCTCTGAGTAGCTAAGGACCAAGCCATGCTACATTATTTAACATCAGACTTTGCTTCTGTAGTCATTCCTGCCTGGAACGATGATTTATCCTACCCTAAACCTTTAGCAACTTTATTTGCCAAGCCTCAACGAAGCTCCTGCTTATCACTTTCTACTAAGAGCTTAATCTTACATAGATTTAGGTATATCTATCTCCTGACTAGAATAACTTTTTTTTTAGACCTAGACACAAAGCTTTAAATAATTAATTCTAAACCCACCTTGCTACAAGTGTCTTCTTTACAAACTGCTCCCATTTCTGCTTTAGTTTAGACTAAAAATGCCGTGAATTTCACTGTTTCTCTTGGACCAGGGCCATTGTCATCAAAATGGCACCTTTGTGAGATTAGGGAAAAGACACTTTTTCTAAGCAAACCTATGAGAAAAAGGCATCTCTATGTGTCAGGGCCGATGAGACTGGGACTTTGTGAGCAAGCAGATCAACAAGCAAATCACAGATAGGTTTTAACTCTCACTTTTGAGTCTCTTAGCTGTGTGCAGAGCACAATTTGTGCAGTCATGTGTGGCTGCCCAGGCTGACCATTCTACTTGGCCAATAGGATAAGTTCTCCTTGTTCTTGCTGGACCATACTTCCCTCCTCCTGCCAGTTGGGTTTTCATGAGTAAACGTTCCAAGTGAATTTAACATAACAATCCTTCAAAAGTAGATTTTATGTCTGTGTTTTCTCTTAACAATACCTAGACCATGAAATCTTAAACTTTTCATCTGCAATTGGTGTGTATCTTTAGAGACTAATTTGATATGATTAATTTCCAAGATAAAACTATGAAACAGTGGCAGAGATGATATATGAGTGTCTTTCATTTAGTGCTTGAGTAAAGGTGACCCTTTCAGTCGTAATTGCAAATAGTCTGAATAAGCCATCCTGAAACTGAAAGGTTATCTCAGTTTAATTGTAACTATGTTCATTTGAAGTAATAAAAAATAGTCACCCAATGAATATCTTATATGAAGACTCAGTAAATTAATATATTTGATGGTACATGAAAACCACCACTACTTATTCAATATTTTGATCTTTATCAGTTTCTGAATGAATTTTTAATTTCTTTGTATTTCCTGAGAAAATTATCTGAACTTTTTAAATATCTAAACTTTGAAAATTGTATACAACAATTAGCTAAAAGATTATTATTGACTGTGAGCTGGTGTTTTTAATATAAAATGAAGATTATTTTGATAATTTTCTCTCTCTGATGAAATTTTAGTATCTTTCTATCATGGGTGCTTACTGATGAATCATTACTTTTATTAATTAGAGATTGGATCAGGATAAAATTTTACAAGAATATTTTATGCTTTAATCCTTTAAATTATTTAAATTGAGACAAGCCGTTCGAAAATCTTATGTTCTCTGTACTTAATTAAAGGTAAGCAGTTACAGAAAAAACTTACTAAGAATTGTAATTATTCTATAATTAACATTCATAATATATTTATTGCCTTGTTAATACTGAAGTTTTTAAATTTTGTTTTTAAATGCTTGTTTTGCTGGCTCCTGACCTTAGTTGACCTGGTCATTCTTGTCTGTTAAAAAAAAAAAATTCTTAGTCTTTAGTCTTAGGATTTGCATTTATATTCCTTCCAGTAAAGGTAATTTATTACATTAAAATAATCAAAACAAACTCAAGATGAACATTTATTCTGGTTGCCTATTGCTGTATAAAAAACTGCCCTAATTTCTAGAGACAAAGACCAATTTTAGTATCTCACAATTTTGTAGACCAGGAATTTGGACAGTTCTCATATGGGTTATTCTTCTGCTTTGTATGGTATTGATTATGGTCACTCAGTACTCATCTGGAAGTTCCACTTGTCTTGGAGTATAAAGTAAAAATATTTGGATCTCTGGTACTTTGGTAGGGTGACCAGAAGCCTGGATTTAGCCTGGATCTTCTTTCTTTCTATCAAATCTCAGGTTCAATTTATTCTTTCCAAAACATAAGTTTCCCTTCTTACAACATTGTCCAGGGCTCCAAAAGACCAAGGGAGCTTCCAGTTTTTCTGAAGGCTAAGCTTGAACCATTCATAGCCATACTTCCGATATAGTTTGTGGGTGAAAGCAGTCACATCATACATTCAAATGAAGGAGAAACGGAACCCATTTTTTGATAGGAGAAATGTCAATGAGTTTGTGGCTATTTTTATCTGACACAACAACTCAATATTCTGATGATATCTGCACATTCTTCATTATATGGTGAGGATTTCTCCAAGTTTTGACTATTTCCTTTGTACTGTGCATCTAAGTATGCCTAGGTCACAGATTATGGCTCCTGATAGGGTCCATGGCAATTAAGTCACATTTCAGGATGACAAATAATATGATAATCTTTTTCCTCAGCCTGTAGAAAATTCTTTACCTAAGAGCAAATTCAATGAACTAAGTCTCTGCTCTATGATTCCCAGGAGTCATTGCTAATGTGTCTAATGGTTGACTTTCTGCCTTTCTATAGGTTACAGTCTCTACTGCTTTACCAACAAAATCAGTCAGGACTCCAGTCATGATGAGATTTAACCTGGGCCCCAGTGTCACTATTCCAGTTACTCAACTCTATGAATGACCCAGTTAGTTCATTAACTCATGATATAAGTATGCAGGCATTTATTAAGCCAGAATAGCTACCACCAATTAAAGTTAGTAGTGATTAGTTGAGTTTCTTTTATTTTCTATTTATATTCATATTACCATAATCCATTTGTCCACAGGAAAAATATTTTCAAAGATTTTGCTCAACTTTTCCCTTCTACTTCCAATAAAAACAAAGTTAGGATATTTAATAAAGTAATAAGCAAATATTGATTGGAAAAAATTCATCTTCCATTGGTTTAAAACTAATATATTAAAATCAACTCTCAATTACGATGATTATCTTTGGAATTATGATACATAAACAGATGACTAAATATATAAAAGTAGATTATCATTCTATAATCAGTGTATTTAATTCTTTGACTATGGGAACACTTGCTTTACCTTCCTTTCTTATTTTATTTCTTTTCCTGCTTATTTGCCTTACTCAAAAACTTGAAAGACATCAAACATGAAAACATATTAAGGTGATAAGCTGATCACCTTTGTAAAATTTGAGTAATGTGTGCTGAAATGAAATAAAGTCACGCATATAATTTTTTTTTTAAGATTCTACCACCTTCATGGGAATAATAGTTTCTGAAAATAGTTTATTCTTTATTTTTATTGTGATGCATTTTTAGGCACCTTGTCTATAGCTCTGACCTCTTGCTCATTGTTGACCAAGTTTGTTTTTCAGAATGACAATGCTTCCCTATTTATTGTAATAAATGAGTGACTGATAAATGTAAGTGGACATCAAGTTTTAATCAATTGAATGGGGTAATCAGATACGGCTAAGTAGCTAAGAGATTCTACACAGAAAATAAGCAATAAATTTTCTGCATAGTAATTTTTAGTTTTTTTATTTCTATTACATATAATATGATACCCAAACTAGAATTGTAAAATGTTAAGACAGTCACAGTAATACCATCATGTAGTTATTAGAACTGTAAGTTATGTTCACTGGGAAAGATTATTTTTATTTTGAAGCAATGTCATTATTAAATTAATTTTAAAACCAGTGTAACACATTAGCACAAATGTAATTCAGTTCTTAAATTTTCTTAATTGATTTACATTATCTTTCCCTGTTTGGAATATGTGTATTATTTACCTCATAAGCTCTCACAGTTTAAGTTGTTCACATTTTCATATTCTCTTAGAATTTCCAATATTTATATAAACATCTGAAAAAAGTAGTCATAATTTCAATTTTATGTTTTTATAAATATTAATGGAATATGTGATCAATACCATTGAAAAAGACTTTTAAGTCAGCTACTAATTCAGTGGAAAAATATTGATTAATTATAAAATTAAAGATGCTACTGAAGAAAAGCCTGTGAGTTTAAACTCTACAACATGTATTGACAACAAGAAGATTTTGATATTTTAATATGACCTAAAGGAAGAACCATTTGAAGTAAGAAGTCTTCTGGGACAGATAAATAGATGCACTAATTAGTAAAAGAAATAAAATGCAAAGAAGAATATAAAGCTGAATGTATACCTGGATTTTTATCTTGACTCTATCTTTCTGGATGATCTGAGACAAAACTACTGATCTCGGTTGCCTCATCTTTAAGATTAAGGGCAAAAGATCTAAAATCTTCTCCGGTTCTAGCTGTCTGGTTCTAGCAGTTGTCCTGATTTTATCAATCTAGTTATACTCTTTTGCAATGAAAATATACAGGAGGGAATTTTGAAGTAAGAAAAGTATGTTTTAAGTCTTCCCCATACATCTGCTTCAAACATTTTGGGATGGAAGTTAAGAGAAAAAGACCACATGCCCATTATATCTAAATATTGGAGTTAAAAATCAAGCTATCAATCTGTTGAATCATATATGTTCTCTAACTTTACCTTGTTAAAATAACTTGAAAATGATTTTGAGGGCCAGACTCTGTGTTTGATGATGGAGGCAACTGCCTTCCATTCTCTTCTCAGCTAGATCCATTCAGTATCATGAGATGCTTTTTGAACATGTATCTGAAACTTCCTATATGCACTTCCTAGCTCCATTCACACTTTTACTAAAAAACCCCTGGGCATGCATTTCTCTCAGGAGGATAGGCATAGAGAAGAAGTGTACACAAACACACAGACTTAGAAAGCAAACATATTCTTGACTTGTTAATGCCTTTTTCCAAGTGACAGAGTTTGGCTGCAATAGGACCAGAATAGGATTCTATAATGCATGAAACTCACGACAGAGATCTTTCTCTTTTAGGTATAAAAATGATACTTCATCTCATTTTCACTTTCTTCTCCTACTCATCACCCAATCAGGCAATAGCTTCCTTGGGCTCACCCCTACCATATCAACACTTTGTCCAAAGGTAACCTTTCCAACAATATTTTGTATTACAGTTCATTTTTTGTTCTCATATCAATGACAAATTTCATCTTTTAAAATGTATAAAGAAGTGAATGATTTCTTAAAAAATTATTTTAGATCCAATGTTTAAATTATTCCAAAGTAAATACAGTCTTTTCAAGGATATAGGAAATAGGACTGTTGGGGATATAATGTCTTAACTCAATGGAAAAAAACTCTACTTTTTTTTCTATTGTGATAGAATATCAGACAGAGAGATAAGGATCCTAAAATATTTACAGATTTTGATCGACTTATAGAAAATATGTCCATTTAACATTGAAATAGTATGTCCATATAGAAAATATATCTATTTAACATTGAAGTACTAATTTCCATAGAAAGTGAAGATCTCCTTTTGTGGGGGAGGCAGTACTAAACATTTGTTATATTTCATGTTTTTAAGCATGCTAATAATGACAATACTTTAAAAGATTCAAAATTGAAGAGAAAAATCCTTCCTTGACTCCTGCTTTGGGTTCAAGAACTTCACAAAGCAAATATTTTCAAAATTTTGAGAATATCAGATCCTCTTCAAATTATAGAGACGACTCTGTTCTATCTGACGGTCTCTCAATGCTGTTGAATCCCTCTTTCATATGTCTTTTGAAAATGCAAACATGATTATGCGTTTTCTTGCTTTAGTCCAAATAATGTCTCCTAATTTCCTATGAGGTAAAGTTCAGTGTCTTAAAGATGCATGTAATCCTCCTAAGATTTCTTCTACTCTACCCAACATATTTCATTTGGCATAATCCTTCTCTACTGCTTATGAGACCATCAGGCATCATTTTGACTTCAGGATTCAGCTAAGACAACTCTGTGGAATCCCTTTACATTTGCAGTTGCAGTTAGGGACTTCTTCCTCTGTATTCTCGCAACACTTTATAAACACTTTTGTCTTAGCATCTACTTATTGTTCAATATTACTTTGCCTTGTATTAAGTCTGTATTCCATTCTTTGCATGAAGAGTCTAGCATTGGGGATAAAATAATTGCTCGATAATTCTTTGTTGAAGTAAGTAGTGACATACTTGACAGTAATAACAAAGAAGGAGTAAAACAACAAAGCAATTGTTAATTGAGCACTTTTCAAAATGTTTAGCATGGTGCAGGTTCATTACAATTTCTGTGGAAAGCATTGTGGTGATTTCTAAAAGATCTAAAAACCAACCTTCCATACGACCCAGCAATCCCCCTTCTGGGAATATACCCAGAGGGATTCAAATCATTCTACAAGAAAGATACTTGTACATGCATGTTTATTGCAGTACTACTCACAATAGTAAAAACATGGAACCAACCCTGCTGCCCAACAAAAGTGGACAGGATTTTAAAAAGTGCAGTACATATACACAATGGGATATTATGCAGCCATAAGGAAAGACAAAATTATGAACTTCACAGCAACTTGGATGGATTTAAATCTATCTTAATCAGTGATCCATCACAGAAACAAAAAACTGAGTACCTCATGTTCTCACTCATAAGTAGACCTGAACACTTATCATAATACTATAAGAAAGGGATTGCCTGGAGCAAGACTGTGTTGGGGGTGGGAGCCATAAACCATCAATAAGGGTACCTGATCCCATACCAGGCAAAGTGAGGACCAAAGGGAGGCCCAAACTTCACCTGTATGTTGACCACTTATGTACCTAATCCTGAACTATACCCCACATCTTTAAAATAAAATTCTAAAGGAGAAAATATGGACCAAGGTCAGTGGCTCAGCCTGAAATCCCAGCACTTTGGGAGGCCGAGGCGAGTGGATTGCCTGAGCCCGTGGGTTTGAGACCAACCTGGGCAATTTGGCAATAAATTAAAAATTAAAAATTAGCCAGGCATGGTAGCAAAGCCTGTAGTTCCGGCTACTTGGAAGGCTGAGGTGGAAGGCTCACCGGAGCCCAGTGGGTAGACGCTGGGGTGGCTGTGAGCGTGCCACTGCACTCCAGCCTGGGCAATAGAGTAAGACTCCAACTCAAAAAAAAGAAAAAAAGAAAGAGAGAGAGAGAGAAAATATGAACATTAATATGGAAACAAAACAGGATAAAATATTTAAAATCATGAAGATTTCAGAAATTTCAGTTATGTGGTCATGATATGTACAACAAACATTTTAAAGATGTGAACATTGTTCTCTGTTTACTGTATAATTATAACAGCAAATCTATCATGTTGTCAGATGTTTGCAGAAAGAACTAATGAATGAATTGTTACATTCAATCAAAATGGCAAAAGTTATCCCTTGTAATATTCACCTTCAACAACATTAAAAATGCCATATAAAAGTCCATTTAAATATAGAACTTAGACTGCAATAAGTAGAGAAAATTCCCCTGGGCCAGAAGGCAGAGTGATAAAGAGAGGGTAAACCTGGAATCACACTTAGGACACAGGTAGCAGGCCTGGATAGTTGGGTATTCTACTAAAACTCGTCTCTGAAATTGACGTCCTTGACGGGCTACAGATTAAGTGAAGGGTGGTAGCTATAGAAAAATCCAGTCAGCAAACAAAGAAGAAATATTTTTTCTTTAGGGTTTTGCATTTGTATTAAAGATCACCTGCTTAACATTAAAAACCCAGAACAAGAATTTCTAACTGTAAGAAGAATCCTGAACATGTTGAAAAGGCAAAAGTAAAAACCTTCTGTAAGAATGCCCTCTTAATATAGGCCTCATATGATGTCTACATATAGAGTTCTGATACACAAGAGGTGGCAATTTAAAACAACAAAGTGTGCAAAGAAACAGCTCATACAAAGAAGCACAATGAAAAAGAAACATTTTCTATAGACTCTTATCTTTATTAACCCTCAGTGATATGATGGTAACTAGATGGTGAAATAGGAATTATCTGGTTTCATGTTTCCCCATAATTGCTAGCTAGAAATCCAACTGGCAACTATCCACAGGAAAAATACTAAGTTGAATATCTAGGAACTTGAGTGTGAGGTTGAGACACACCCTTGGACTGCAGAACTAAGAAACAACATTTCTGAATGATAAAAGAAGTGGCTCTTTTTGTTTTCCCATCCAAGGCAGCACAGTGCAACACAGAAAATCCCCTAGATCCATGGTTTCTACAATGGGAAAAGTGAGCTGGAGGCAAAAATTCAATTTTTTTTACCATTCTGGAACCCTTCCCAGAGGGCTCACTCTTGTCTCTCTTCATTAGAAACATTTGAAGTGCCAGCAGGGTTAGACCACGTGGATCAGTTTGAAAAAAAAGAACGGGGTGGGGATCACAGTCCCCATCACATAAATCTTGGTGTTTGCTTTTTATTCCAGCAAAAGGCAGTGCCACACCAGAGCAACAAGCTAACAGCATCGCTCTGCAGACAAACATCGTCTGCATCTTCAAGATTCAAATCCCTAGCCAGCTTTGTCACATAGCCTGGGTGGTCTCATTTAGTCTTCTTAGGGTTGAAATGCAACTGCAGGTCAGCAATTATCTCTAGAGGAAGCATCTAACTCCACCCAACCTTTAAAGGAGATCCAAATAAATTTTGGTGCTCTCCTTAAGTCTTCCCTAGGTCAAAAGGCAACTTTAGGTCAGTGATTACCCATGCAAGGAGCATTTAGCACCACCTAACCTCAGCTGCTAAGTAATGACTCCCCAAGCCTTGGTATTCTGGTTAATTTTACCTAGACCAGAGACAAGTCCAACTTGATGGAAATCTATTGAGCATAGCTTCTTGCCTTGCTTCACTGTGTGGTCAGGCAACAAATCCAAAGTGTTTACCTAACCTTGGAGCCTAGCACATGCCCATGCCCAACTAAATGTTTCAAACAACAGTACTGCTCAGCTAGGGACAACCACCAGCAACCCTGCTCAATCAGAGAAAATTACAGAGCCCAGCCAACAGTTTCACCTGATGACAGAGTTCAGCTAGTGATATCACCAGATGACGCAGCAAACCATTTGACCTCATAACCAGGAGGTGACCCAGCTAAACTGGAGAATTCAACGCCAAGGATTGGTTGTTTAGGGTTGCTACCAGCTAACCGATGCTTACCTCAGGCTATACCTAAGTAGTAAAGGTTTAACACCACTAAAGAACGCCTGCAAAGGCTGGAAAAGGTGGCCATCTCCTCAAATGTGCAGGCACCAATGTAAGGACACAGGGATTATTTAAAAAATTGGAAAAACATGACAGCATCAAAATAAACAATAAAATTCCAATAATGAACCCTGAAAAAATGGAAATATGTAAAAATATTGACAAAGAATTCAGCAAAAATCTTCCAAGTCCAGGGAAATACACCTTGAAAATATTGATAGAAAATTAAATTAAATTTGGAAAATAATTCATTAACAAAATGACAACCTTGAAAAGGAAAAAGAAACAATAATAAAATAAATTCTAAAGATAAAGAATTCAATAACTGAACTGAAAAATTCAGTGGAAAGCTTCACTAACAGATTTGATTAGACAGAAGAAAAAATTAATGAACTTGAAGATAAGACATTTGAAATTGTCTAGCAAAAAGATAAAATAGAAGAAAAAAATGAGAAAGAATGAAGAAGACTACAGGAATTGTAGGGCATCATCAAATGAACTAACATTTATAATAGCAGTATTTGAAGGCAATGAGAGGGGGAAAAAAACCTAGAAAGCACATTTAAAGAAATAAAGGCTAAAAATTTTCTAAATCTAGGAAAAGATAACAACATCAAGTACAGAAAGCTCAGAGGTTACCAATCAAATTCAATCCAAAGAAACCTTCACCAAGACACATCACAATCAAATTACCAAAAATCAAAGAAAAGAAAGAATACTGAAATCAGCAAGAGATAAGAATTATATTACATTCAAAGAAGTCTCAATGTGAATATCAGAAATTTTTTTTTAACATAAACCTTTCAGGCCTTGAGATACTTGAATAATATATTCAGAGTCCTGGGAAGAAAACTGACAATTAAGAACACCATACCTAGAAAATCTACCCTTCATAAATGAGGTAAAACTTTTTTGGCAAACAAAAATTAAAGAAGTTCATTACCACTAGTCCTCCCTTACAAGAATTGCTAAAAGGAGTCCTTTAAGCTCCAACTAAAGGCCGCTGCTTAATTTAAAAAGTGAAATTTTAAAACTCAATTTTATAAGTAATACATTTTTTGCTCAGAAATCTCTAACACTATGTGTATGGTGTGTAAAGCAATTTAATCCCTACTAAAGAGTTTATTGATAAAATGATTAAGAATACAAGAGCTACAGGAAATTGTTAAGAGATACAAATTGCAAAAGCAAATGTAATCCTTTACATTAGAAAAAGTGGGAAGGAGGAAATAAAATGTAGAGTTTTTGTATGCAATTAAAGACAGGTTATTATTAACTTAAAAAGGACTGTTATAAGAAAAAGATATTTTATATAAACATCATGGTAACTACAAATAAAAACCTACACTAGTTGCACAAAAATTTTTAAAAATGATTCTAAGCTACCACCACAAAAAAATCATCAAGTCACACAAAAAGGGAACATGAAAGGAAGAAGAATAAAAAGATCTACAATACAATCAGAAAACAAATTACCAAGTGTCAATGGCAAGTCCTTTCCTATCAATAATTTCCTTAAATGTAAATATTTTTAAATTTCCATTAAAAAAATAATAGAGTTGCTGAATAGATTTTTTAAAAACCACAAGGTTCTACCATATGCTGGCTGCTACACACTCTAGTTATTTGTAAAGACATACATAGACTAAAAGTGAATGCATAGAAAAAGGAATTCCATAAAAAAGTCCATATTCCATGAAAGATATCAAGATATGAGGAGTAGCTATACTATATCTGACAAAATTAATACTTTAAGTCAAAAATTATACAAAGAGACAAACAAGGTCATCACATAGTGAAAAATGGTAAATTCACCAAGAAGACACAACAGTTGTAAATACATATGCATTTGACATCAAAGCACTATACAACAATTATTAAATAATCAGAAGGAAAAGATATACTACAATATTATAGTAGTAGGGGAACCCAATACCCCACTTTCAACAATGAACAAATCATCTAGACAGAAAATCATTAAGGAAACATTGGGCTTGAATTCCATTTTCAGCCAAATGAACCTAACAGATATATCCTAAACATTCTATCCAACAGTAGCATAATACATATTCTTCTCAAGTGCACACAGAACATTCTATAGAATAGATTATAAGTTAGGTCACAAAACAAATTTTAACAATTTTAAAATGATTGAAATCATATCAAGTATCATTTTATTCACTATGGTGTAAAATTTAGAAATCAATATTAGAAAATGCATAAATATGTTGAAATTAAATAATATGCCCATAAACGAATCAAAGAAGAAATGAAAAGCAATTAAAAAGCATCTTGGGACAAACTAAAATGAAACACAAACAAAAATTTATAGGTTGGAGCAAAAGCCATCCTACAATGAAAATTTATAGTAGTAAGGGCCTGTATCAAAAAAGAAGAAAGATCTCAAATAAAAAATCTAACATTGCACTTTAGATACCTAGAAAAAGAAGAACAATCTAAACCCAAAGTTAGTAGATCAAAGAGAATAACAAAGATTAGAGCAGAAATAAATGAAATAGAAACTAGAAAAAAACAAAAAATTAACAAAATTAAGGTTTATTTTTGATAATGTAAAAAGAATTCAACAACATTTTAGCTAGGATAACCAGAAAATAAAAAAAGAAATAAGACTCAAATAAGTAAGATTAGATATGAAAGAAGAGACATAAAAATTGACATCACAGCCAGGCTTGGTGGCTCAGCCTGTAATCCCGCACCTTTGGGAGGCTGAGGTGAGTGGATTGCATGAGCCCGCGGGTTCGAGACCCGCCTGGGCAAGCGAGACCTCATCTCTACAATAAATCAAAAAATTAGCCAGGCATGGTAGCGCGCGCCTGTAGTTCCAGCTACTTGGAAGGCTGAGGCGGAAGGATCGCTGGAGCCCAGCGGGTCGAGGCTGCGGTGGCCGGGAGCAGCCACTGCACTCCAGTCTGGGCGACAGAGTGAGACTCCAACTCAAAAAAA
>CAUYQG010223048.1:0-67236 GCA_963574415.1 Tarsius wallacei | reverse complement strand
GAGGCTGCGGTGGCCAGGAGCGGCCACTGCACTCTAGTCTGGGCAACGGAGTGAGACTCCAACTTAAAAAAAAGAAAAAGATGGGAGTCTCATATAGTGTTGGGTTATCTCATCTTCAACCCACCTCTTTCCCCTTTTTCTCATTCTTCAATTCTTCTTACTTTCTTCCGTCATGTTTCTTGCATTTGTTTCTGCTTTAGAATCCACTTATTCCCATAACTTTGTTCAACGAATTCATTCCATTTCTTTATCTTCACTAATTCATTCCACTTAACCTAGAAACATTCTTAATATTTTCATCCCTGATCTAATCATCCCTCCAGGTGGAATTCTTCGTGCTGCTATCGATCCCACTCTGATTCTTGCCTCACTGACAAAATTATCTGAATTTCTGAATCAATCCAAGTGCCTACATATGTATAATAGTATCTATCAATCTATTAATTTATCATCTACTTTGAATTTCACACAAATAACACCATTAATATAAAATTGTGTATGTGATCAGTTTATTTCTACGCATCAAACCCAAAAGAATTTCTCAGTCATTAATTTATGTGAAACTCTTAACACTCTTTTACAGAAAACTTCTCTGATTCTCATCATAACTCTATTGTCTGAGTGATATTGTTGCGGGCTCTTTGCTCAATAATCATTCTTTAAATATTCACATTTCTCAGTCATCTATATGTAGTTCTCTCTTTCATCTATTCCCAAGTTTTTAATTATCACCTTGTATATACTCGTATCTCCCAAAGATAAATGCTCTCTAGTGACCTCTGTCCTGAGCATCAAGCTTACATTATAGGTGTCCACTGGATATACAACGTGAATTGTCATCAAGCATGTAAATTAAGGCATATCTCAAGATAAATTATCCAATCGATTATCATTCTTCTAGTACATAAACACATAGACTCAAAAACATGCATGCAGTCCTCTTTGGAGGTCACTCTATTGTGAAGCACACCATTGATTATTAGGTTATTAAGGCAGCAGTCTACCTTGAGTCACGTTTGCTTTTCTTTACATACATTCACATAATTATTCAGCTTGTGCAATTTCTATTTTGAAATGTGTACGCAGGTCATCATTTTCTCTTTCTTCATTGTTAAAGACTTTGCTGTTTAAAGCAGTTTTAGGTACATAGCAAGACAGAGAGGAAGACACAGTAATTTCCCATGTCCTGTACACCCATGCATGAATAGCCTGCCCTGTTATTAACTTCCCCCACCAGAGTGATACATTTGTTACAATTGATGAACCTACACTGACACATCACAATCATCTAAAGTCTATAGTATACCTTAGGATGTACTGTTGCTGTCACTCATTCTATGGTTTTCTACTAATGAATAATGACATGTATCCACAATTATAGTATCATCCAGAGTAGTTTCAGTGCCCTAAAATTCCTATACTCTGCCTATTCACCCACCCCCATTATCTCCTGAAAATAACTTATATTTTTCCTGTCTCCATAGTTTTGCTTTTTTCAGAATGTCATATATTTGGAATCATATAGCATGTAGGCTTGTCAAATTTATTTATTTAATGTATTAATATGTATTTAAGGCTTCTTCATGTCTTTTCATGGTTTCATAGCACACGTCTTTTTAGTGCTGAGTTATAGTCTGTTACCTGAATGTACCACAGTTTATTCATTCATCTATTAAAGTACATTTTGGGTGCTCCCAAGTTTTGGAAGTTATGAATTAAGCTGCTATAATAATCTGGGTATCATTTCTTGTTTTTTTAACATGAACAAAAGTTTTCAACTCTTTTTGGTAAATATTGAGGAGTGGCATTGCTGGATCATAGATAATGAATAGGTTTAGTTTTATAAGAAATTGCTAAGCTGTCTTCTAAAGTGGCCGTACCAGTTGGCATCCCCACTATCATTTCTCTTTCCATGCCCATGAATTGCCATAAATTACACTACTGCAGTAGACTATAATGGTCATCTGGCTATTTCTACAGATTTCCCACCATACTCCAAATGATTATTCTGAAACTCCAAGTGATTATTCAGAGCAGATCCTCATCCTCCTGAAAAACTTACCAAAGAAAGGGACCAAACTCCACACATGCAGTCAAGAACATCTATGCAATACTCTGAAATACATTAATTTCATTTTCTACTATGTCTGTCTACGTAGTCAACCTTGAAAAATATATAGGGTTTCGTTATTGGTTTGTTAGCATGGAGCAGCATTCCTATTTTAAACCTACTAACATCTTTCTCAGGTTTGACCTATTTATACCTTTGTTTTTTCATTCTTTAATACATGGTTCAAATGTTACCTCTTTAATAAAGCCCTTATTTTTTTTAGAAAGTCAAAATCAATTGTTCTTTCTACCATGCTTTCCCATACCAACTCTATCTTCCACATAGTTTTTTTGTGTGTGTGCCTTGAGTTAAAGTTAGCTTTGGCATATCTGTCTATGCTACTTAACTGTAAATTTCTTTAGGGCAAAAACTCTTAATGATCTAACCACCAGTGGTCAACACAATGACCTACACACAGCAGAGAGTTAATTGAATTTAATTCCCTCAATTAATGCACCCTTAATCAATTTAGAAAAAAATCTCATTCTAGAAAGGTGCCTACTTGGCTTAAGAATTCTGTCACACACAACGTGTTGTCTCACATAACCCTTTCTCAAAATGATCTCTAACTTCACAGCTTTAGGCAAGCTACACCTTATTGCTCTTAATATGGAAAAATTTTAATTTGAAAACATTCCTGATATGCTTTTGTTAGTTATGCTGTATCACAAGTCATGAATATTAAAGCTAAAAATTACTTTGAAAATATTTCTTGTTTATAGCCTAACTTTATGAAAATAATTGAGTTAATATGAAGATAAATAATTGTTCCAAATTCACAGTGTTTATAATTGATAGAGCTGATGTTGAATCCAATTTAAAGACAATAGAATTGTGAGCCAGACTAGTTGGTTCTGTCCCCACCTTATAGTATTATTTGACTTTAGAAAAATAGTTTTACTTTTTTCTTTTGAGTTGGAGTCTTACTCTGTCGCCCAGGCTGGAGCGCAGTGGCATGCTCATGGCCACTGCGCCTCGACCTGCTGGACTGAAGTGATCCTTCTACCTCAGCCTCCCAAGTAGTTGGAACTACAGGTGCCCACTACCACGCCCACCTTATTTTTTGATTTATTGTAGAGATGAGGTCTTGCCAAGTTGCCCAGGCTGGTTTTGAACCCCAGGCTCAGGCAATCCTCTCACCTCTGCCTCCCAAAGTGCTGGGATTACAGGCTGAGTCACCGTGCCCAGTCAGCTTTACTTTTTTTAAACTCAGTTTTCTAATTTTTAAAATGATAATAATAATAGTACCAACCTAGTAAGAGTGTTGTAAGTATTAAGCTAATAATATAATTACTATTACATGTACACTTTGAAAGTGATGTATACATGGTACCTTATTATTATTGTACTATTCTTATTAATTATATAAAACACTTATGATTATTAATATTCCTTGCCAACTTATCTATGTATATTTATGTGTGTCACTGGTGCTCTGTGAAGGACACATGAACATCATATATAAAATTACATATTAAAATAATTTTTTAATCATTTTCTACATTAATGTTTAGGATAAATCTATATAGTATTTTAATGCCTCTTGACAATTTATTTCAAATAATGATTTTCTTTTTTTGTAGTATGTGTGTATGATGTTATGAGTAAAGTTTGAAGGTCTAGTATTTTTGCAAATACCACAAAAAGACTTGATGAGCAAAGCTCACAGGTAGACTTATTTTTATGTTCGTGTAAAATTTTCATTTATTTTGATATCTGAAACAATTTAATTTTACTAGAGACCATGAAATCTTTATCTAAACATGTTTGCAATCAAATTAAAATATATAAACCAAAATATAATTTTTAACTTACAGAGGTTGTTTACTTATTATGCAAGTTTTAATTGAATTTGAAGTTTTGATACACCATCTGAATTTTGTTCAAATGAATGATATTTCCCATCTAAGAAAACAGCAACACCTTCCATTTGACTTCTTAGTCTGGTAAAAAGTTACACATTCCCATTTACTCCCACCTCCCAACCAATCACCACATCCCACCAAGTTTTCCTAATGAACTTACTTAATATATCTACTTGTGTTTTATTCTACTACCACCAACAACTTTCAACTAAACCACTGCAATGTCCTATTTTGAGCTTTATTTATGTTTCCTCTCTCCCTCGACTCTATTCATTAGCCAGAGAGCTATTCTGAATTTGAAATTAAATCAAATAATTGTCATTTTTGATCCCTTCAATGATTTTCCATCACTACAAAAATAAAGCTCGTAATCTGTATCCTGTTTCACCAGTCCCCTGATTAGTGTCCAATTTTATCACTTTCCATTTGCCCTTCTCTTATTTGTTATGATGTTCCTACTATAACCAGGTAACTTTTATTCATGTTTTTCATATTTTAGGTCTCGGCTTAAATGTCACTTTCTCAAAGATGTCTTCCATGCTTCCCCTATCTTAATTGTGTCCTCTTTATTGTCTCAGAGCAGTTTGATGATTCTTTCATACTACATTTCAAAATCTCTAAGTATACTTTTGAAGTATCTGTTTTTCTCATTCGATTATAGGCTCAAATGTAGTAAAATTATTGGTCAGTTTCTTGCCATATTTTCCTTCCTTTCTTGTCACTATTGTATACCTAACGTCTTACATAACCCCTGACACATAGAGGACATTCAGTAAATTTTGTTTATTGAACAAACAGATAAAATAATTAATGGATGTAGGTAAAATAAGCATTAGGAATTTCTGTATGAGTCATGATAAATGACTTATATTTTGAGTTAATACATTAAAAAAAATTTTAAAATGAGTGTATTTTAACTGCAAATATATGAGTATCTTTAGATTATAGTACTTCCAAACATGATTATTCAGAAGACTCGTTTCAATAAAAGTTCTTGAGAGACTAAACACTAATTGAAAACATGTTTTAAGAAGTCAAACACATAGACTTTTAGAGAGGCAAAGTTGAAAATGAAGACATTTACTTGAAAATAATTTATTTTGTGGAGTGTTTAAAGTACTGAGAAGTGAGCCAAATCATAGAAATTAAGGACACTGTTCACATTTATGCCTGTAAGTAATTACTAGAATACCAGGGAAAAAAGGAATATGCGTATTATATTTAAGTTTTACCATACATGACAAATAGTTTTGCATCATCAAATTAAACATTATGGAATTTTTGGATGCAAGTATTTCTTAAGACCTTAAGATTTATGTTGTCTAGAGTGTGCCTTTCCATTTGCTAAACTTGGAGAAAATACTAATAATATCAATATGACAATCCCAAACACCTGCATTATGAGTTTTGTGTAATTGTAAACAAGAATATTTGGGTTTCATATTATTTTTCAGATATCATCCTCTTTCCTTGATATAGTAAACTACACAGCTTTAAAAAAAATTTGTAAACACAATTACATCATTTACTTTTATATTCATCTAGCATGTTTTTTAGTAGTCATGATGAAAGTTTTCCAATTTCATAGTCCTATTTCAATAATTAATTCATAGTACTTGCATTTTTTATGAATCACTTGCTTACTTGTGTATGATTGTTTTTACAATTATATAAGTTGTACATTTTTAATTTTAACAATATTATATTGCATTATTACAGTTTTAGATACTGCTGATTTACTAATTGACTTGAAATTTGATATTGCCCTAGAAGAAACAAAAATATACAATATATTAAAATTTTTTATTTACTATATATCCTATACTGACATAAATAAAACATTTCATCAAAGAATTTTAGCTTTTATTCACCTATTGTGTCAAAGAAAATTCACTTCCCCTTTCAGTTTCTTCTTGTAGTAAATTTTGTTACAGTTTCAAAGCATAGTCATCCGCATAAAAGAAAAATGGTTGGATATTGAGATATTTCAAATACAGAGGATTTTAGGGGAAAATGCAACATTCAAATGGAGCACTGGGGATTTCTTAAAAGCCTAGTAGACTTGCTCATTTAGTTTAGCAAAGAAAACAAACAACCAAAAACACTGTTGTGCAAGCTCAAATATATGTGTATACTACAAAGAGATATTACACATGTATTTTCTTGTTCAGATTATGATTTCATGTATATACATTATTATGTAGCCGGTACTAAACTAGGTGATCAGAAAAATAAATAGGATGAATAATACACAGCCTTAGCTCTTAAGGAGTTTAATGTATTTTTCAAGAGATAGTCCTTATTCACAGAGAAGTAATCAGAAAATATCACAATTACTGAATAGTTAAATTCCATGGGAAAGATTAAGAGTATTATGAGTTCATTAAAAAAGTGAGTGGGGATGATGATCTGTTAGGGCTTCAATAATTGGGAAGACTTCATGGTTGATTAGAACTTCATAAGCCTATGAAGATGTTTAGTACTCAGATAGGCAGGTGAAAGTGATATGGTTCTGGAGTTGGGATGATATAGCCAATGGCATGGTAATTTCATGAGATATTAAGAAAATCAACTTGATTGCCACTGGAGAAGAGAGGAACTAAACACTAAAATATTTGCTTTTCTTTTACTAAATCAAATTTATTTTGTTTTGTTCTTCCAGCTCGCTTGTCATTACAGGATCTTCTGTACTTTTGTGATGTCTTTTTATTTTTTCCATAATAACTCTTCTATTATATAGCTGTAATGATTGCCTGAGCCCATGGATTTGAGACTAGTCTGGGCAACATGACAAGACCTTATCTTTACAATAAATTAAAAAAAAAATAGCCAGGCATGGTGGCACATGCCTGTAGTTCCAACTACTTGAAGGGTTAAAGCAGAAGGCTCACCTGAGTCCAGCACGTAGAATCTGCTGTGACCATGAGCATGCCACTGCACTCCAGCTTGGGCAACAGAGTGAGACTCTGACTCAAAAACAAAAACACAAAAAAACCCAAAAAACAAAGATAATTGTCTTCGTATTGCTCTTCCTAGAGCACCTGCTATTTGACAGAAATTGTTCTGGTTGTATCTCTTCTGCTCTTCATTTCTCAGAGTCCAGCATCTAGTACAAGTTAAGTTCTGAATAAATTAATCAATTAATTCATAAATTAATTTAAAAGTTCTAATCCGCATAGTAGAGTAGTTTAGATTTGTCATAGTTGACAATATGAGATTTCTTGAAGAAGTTTTTAAGACTGGGTCCTTAAATGATGTTAACCTATTAATTTGATGATATGGGAATTTATAAAATTCCTATTTTGACATGCTTATTTGCGGTAATGTGAATACAAGTTGAACATGAGAATGCAGTAGCGTTAAAGCATTTAAGATTCCAGTTATCAGTCTCAGAGTTTCAGTAATTGAAACCAAGGAACCTCTACATAAAGACCATTAAGTTGCCACACACAAAATATCAAGCCCTTTAAATGATCAGACGATATAAATGAATGCTGTAAAGCCATCTTTTATTTTCATTTTTATTTTTATTTATTTATTTATTTTTGAGTTGGAGTCTCACTCTGTCGCCCAGACTGGAGTGCAACCCACTCGCCTCGGCCTCCCAAAGTGCTGGGATTACAGGCTGAGCCACCAAGCTCAGTCTAATAATTTCTATTAGACATACAGATTACCGCCTATTATACAACTTAGCATTATAAAGTGAATATATTTGCATAGACTTAATACAAAAACATTAAATTTTACTCATATAAAATGGATTATAATCCATAACATATCACTGGTGAATGAAAATATTCATTTAGTTTATTTGAATAAAAAAGAAACATCAGAATCTGCTAATAGAGTGTACTTGTTTAATCTACTTTAATTTCCGCCTTTGACCATCACAAGACTTTTTATATTTAAAATTCTATTTTTTTAAATACTATAATCTGGTCCCATCATTACAACCTGACTGAAATTGCTTTTTTAAAATAGAAAATAAGGGTGGATTGTATGCAGGTCTTCAGGCTGTAGTGATTTGAATAGATCAGATAATCTTTTATATTTCCAAAAACTAAACGAAAACACTAAAACACCACATGGGATTCTAGAGATTCACTAACACAAAAAATCAAAAGGAATTATTTGCGAAGGTAAGTAAAGTAAGAGTCAGTGGCCTTCTTGTTGGGTCTCACGCCACCCCTCACTACTCCTATCCCTAAGCCCGGTTGACATCTAAGGTTTAAAAGGGAAGCAGCAGATTTGTTCTGAGAGAGGATAGACTTAGCTTGGCACTGAGTTAGTAAAGGAATCAAGCACAGTGGGAACTGAATGGAGAACCACTTCAGCTCTGCCAATATGAATTGCAGTACCAGTTGGGATAAGCTGAGAGCAAGTCAGAAATTCAGTGGAAAAAGCCAGAAAATGAGAGCCCAGAAGAGAGGCAAAACAAGTTATTCACACATCACTGGAGCTAAAACCATGCATTGAGAGGGCCTACTGTAATGTCAGTGCAAAGGAATTCCTGAGAATGATCTGAAATTCCAATGCCCTCCTCAACCCAAACTCAGTTAAATTGGCAGAAGGTGGGTGCCTCACGTGCTTGAGGTATTTTGTGCAAACCTTGGCTTAAATTATTTGCTGACCTTAAGCTATGCAGAAGCAGGAACAGTTCATTAAAAAATGGTTAAAAATAAAACACAAGAATCAAAGCAAAAACCGTTAAAAAATGTTAGGAGTTGTCCAATTAAGGGAAACATTCAGTAGATGAAGTTCAAAAATGTTATAAAAAATTGTGATGATCAAATTTTAAAATCTATAGTTACTATAATGTCTTGTCAAAACAAAAAAGTAAATCTAGATATCATTAAGAAAAAAATTATTCTGACACTTGCTAAAATGGTAGAAAGGCTTTATTGAGAAATATTGTGATAGCTGTCAAGACTATTACAATAGAAGAGAGATACTAGACTCAGCACAACTCCAAATACAGCTGAAATTTGAAGCCAAGAAGCTGAATGAGGGGGTGATTAGATAGAAAATGACTAAGAGAAATCATTCAAAATAGGAGGATTATTGCTCAACTAATGAAACAGGATTCTTGCTTAAAAAAAAAAAAGTGAGAGGAGCCTAACTAAAGTTTCGTCAAGGAAAGAGTCTTTGTCAAGATATAAGAGTTCAAATATTTTAAATAATATAAACATAGAGTTATATCTAGACACATCATAGTCAAATTGCTGAATTACAAAGAGAGTATCTTGAAAGCAGGAAGAATAAAAAACCAAACAAACATGATTAATGACTGATTACTTATTACAAACAATGGGAGGTAGGAGGCATAGGCATAACATACTCAAAGTACTAGGGAAAAAGCAATTACCGCCTGCTGAACAACATTCTATATTCAATGACAGTACCCCTAAGTTAAGAATAAGATGCATATATTGATTCAATTTATTTGATGCATTATATCAATAAAATAAAAGGAGGAACCACATAATTTCAGTAAATACAAATAAGGCAATTGGCAAAACACAACATCCATATATGATAAAAAAATCTCTTAACAAGCTAGGAATAGAAGGGTCCTTCTTCAACCTGATAAAAAGCATCAAAACTACAACTAGTATTATATTTAATGGTGATAGGCTGAATATTTTTTCTCCATAATCAGGAACAAGGAAAGGATGTTCTCATTACCTGTACTCAACAATGTACTGAAATGTTCTAGTCAATACAATATAGCACATAGAGAAACAAACAAAATAGCATCAGATTGAAAAAGAACAAGTAAATACTTGCAGAAGACATGATCATCTATGTATAACGTACTAAGAAATCTATAAGAAACTGCTAGAACTGACAAAGGACTAGCAAAGTGAAACAAAATCTATTGTACTATAAACGGTAGCAATGACTCACAGATACAGTTTGCACTAGTACACTTAAAGTCTTGATTTCTTCACCACTATATAATGCATTCACATAACCAAAAGCCATTTGTAGCCCAAAGCCATTGAAATAAATACTTTACAAAAGAAATGACCTATAAAAAACCAATATCAATTCCATTTACAACAGAACCAAAAATGACAAATATACTTAGGAACAAATTTAACAAAAGAAATAGTGCAAGAAAGACCTATACACCAAAAGCTACAGCAATGATGAAAGAAATTTAAATATATATGAAAAGACATTTCATGTTCATCCATTGAAAGACTCAATATTAAGATGGAAACATTTCATTATTTAATGTATAGAGTTAACATAACTCCTATAAAAAGGAACTCAAGCATTTTTAGTAGGAACTGTCAAGTTTATTTTAAAATTTAAATGGAAACTAGAATAGCCACAATACTGTTAGAAAATAAAAATAGTTAAGAAAGCCATATTTGATTTTAAAACTTAGTGCCTGTTGAATATCTAAATTAAAAAATTGGAAATCCAAAATGCTCTAAAATCTGAAACTTTTTGATGGATGACATGATGCTGCAAGTGAGAAAATCTACACTCGGCCCTATATGATGAGTCATTGTCAAAGTGCAGCTACAACTTTATTTTATGCACAAAATTACTAAAATAGTGTATAAAGAAAAGAATTGGCAGTAACAGGAAACTGCCAGGGAGGAGGGGAAGGTGGGATTGGAATTAGTGGGAATCTGCCAGGGGAGGAGGACACACCTCATCAACAAGGATACCTGCATAACGAACATTTGTATACCTAACCCTGAATTGTACCCCACATCTTTAAAATAAAAAAAATTAAAAGAGAAAAATAAATAAATTTATTCAAGATAATTTATTTTGAAATGACCACTAACTAACAACATGTAGAAAGTATTAAAATGCAGACATTCCTAACCTGAATTTACTGGAATTCTTTCATTAAAATGTTTAGGAAATAAATTATTTTATTTAAATAAAAACAAAATAAACTAGTGTCTAAAATTACCCTTAGTTTTTGTGTATAAGATATATATAAAACATAAATCAATTTTGTGTTTAAACTTTCATCTCATCCTTAAGATATCTCATTATGTATATGCACATATTTCAAAATTTGAAAAATCCAAAATTTGAAACATTTTTGGTCTCAAGAATTTTATATAAGAGACAATCAACCTGTATAAACCTACAGTAATCAAGACAGTATGGGTTTTTTGTAAGGTAGACTTAAGCATAAATGGAACAGAAGTCTAGGAAAAAACCTTTACATTTATACCTAACTGATTTTCAACAAAGGTGCCAAGGCAATTTAATGGGGAAAAAACACAGTTTTTATAATAAATGCTCATGGGACAATCAGATATTCATAAGCAAAAAATAAATACAGCAGTCCCCTATTCATTGACACTCCCCCCAGTAAATGCCTTAACCCACACATAGTACCCAACCCAGTTACCATCAATTGGAACACATTTCTTTTCCAGTCTTCCACCCACAACATTAATGCTTTTTCCATATTAACTAAGCAGTTATCACCCATTGTAGCCGTAACTTTTGCAATTTGAAGTATAACAGCAAAACTATCATGACATTTTCTTCCTCTTCACAATTTCATGGCTAGAAGATGCATTCTTACCATAGATCTTAGCAACCTCAGCTGTTTGTCTTTTCTCTTTTAGTCAAGGACTTTTACTTTTTCACTTAAAAGAAGCACTTTACAGCTTCTCTTGAGATTTCTGAATTGCTAGCATCACAACTCTTGTGCAATGGGGTCATTATTAAAAATAGTTGAGTCACTTGAACATAAGTACTGTTTGTTGCCACAATTGATCTGATAACCAAAATGGCTACTAAGTGACTCATAGCCAGGGAACATAGACAGTATGGAGATGCCAGACAAAAGAATAATTCACATCCCCAGCTGGACAAAGTGGGACAACTCTAGACTTCATCACACTATTCAGAACAGCACACAATTTAAAACTTAGGAACTGTTGATTTCTGGAATTTTCTATTGACTACTTTTGGACTGTGGTTGGTTTAAAGTAACTAAAACTGTGGAAAGTAAAATGGCAGATGAGGGGAGACTACTGTAAAAATAAAACTATGACCTTTACCTTCAGCATATACAAAATTAAAATGGATCACACCTAAATGTGAAAGCCAAAATTATGAAAGTAGTAGAAAATAAAATAAGAAAAAAATTTGGAAACTTTAAGTTGGCAAAATTTATTGTATTGAGAAATGTATCTCTTAGATGTGTAATTCAGAAGAAAAACTATAAACACCATTGCCATCTTTATTAATGTTTGGTGGATTAATTACTGAAAATGAACTTCTTATCTGTGTTTCCCTTTCTGATTTAAAAATTAAATATAGGCTGGGATTGGTGGCTCAGTTTGTAATCCCAGCACTTTGGGAGGCCTAGGCGAGTGAATTGTAGAGCCCATGAGTTCGAGACCCACCCGTGCAACTTGGTGACACCTAGTCTCTACAATAAAAAAAAAAGCCTAGGCCGGTGTGGTATTGCGTGCCTGTAGTTCTGGCTCCTTGGAAGGCTGAGGTGGAAGGATTGCTGGAGTCCAGCAGGTCGAGGCTGCGTTGGCTGAGAGCGTGCCACTGCACTCCAGTCTGAGTGATAGAGTGAAACTCCAACTCAAAAAAGAAAAAAGAAATTATTAGATACTAGTATGTTGGTATACTCATTCTTGCTCTGTTGAATACAAATAATCAAAGAAACTACTGTCTGCAGTAAATTAAAATATTGCATATTGTTTAATGTAAAAGTAACTCTGTACAAGTCTTGAAGAACTATGTTTCTTAACACTAATCTCATCATTTAGTTATCTCATGCAGTGATGTTCAAACTTTTATCTCAGCCCACACAACCCTTCATCATCTTACCTCTACTTGGTTCTGCATATCAACATGTGCTAGCTTTTTCCTAGCTCATCGCGTTTGACCTTGCTGAGAGCTTTTCAGGACTTCATTCCCTATAATGCAGTGTCCCCACACATGTCCATCTTGTCTCCATGAACTGCTCTCAATCCATAGTCTTCAACCGTGTTCTCATTTTTCAGATCCCACTGTAAATGTAACCTATGCCAAAGACTTTTCTTATCTACCCTGTCACCCACTCTTTGTTCCTTATGGTCATTATTAATCACATTTTTCACATGTCAAGGTGAATGTATTATTATTAAAACTCTCCCTCATCTGACAGTAAATTGGGGGTGGGAGAGAAAGCAGAGCCCAAATTTATTTACCGAGTCAAGTTTAACTTACACTTAGCCCCAGTATCTTACCTGGAGGTGGGTGCTCATTAATTATTCCGAAATAAACTTTTTCCAAATGATTACTTTCCCTAAATCAAGTTTAAAATTAAATTCAGTTATTATAATTACCACCAAGTGGTCTCAGCTAGCTTACTTCTATAATTCTCTTCCCTTGGAAAGAATACAATCTTTTCTAGTCTTTCTAAACTCAGATTTCCATGTTTTAGCATAATATCAATTCCAGAGCTCACTTTGCAAATATATCTTCATTATAAAAAGAGCCAAACTTGAGGTTTTATAGTTTTATCTTGTTGTACATATCACAAAATTTTACTTAAAAGGCTTTATTTTTATATTTGTATGTCTAGTTTTAATAGTCAACCTGGATAATAAAGACACTTTAAAAAAAGATTTCAATAACTGTATACTTTACGAATTCTCAATTTTAAAATTTAGATTATGTCCTTATTTTAAAATCCAACAATTATTATATGAAATATTTAAATTTTATCTTTACTTTTATTACTTATTAAATAGTTTATTATATTTTCTATAGAAGGACAACTCTACCACTTTTCAGAGGAAGATCTTTTACCATTATAATGAATAATTATGCATTAATCAAAGATAGTTTGATATGTTAATGATCACATGGTACCACATATCAAGATCTCAAAGCACAATAATCATACAATAATCATACTGCAAACCAAGAGTAGTAGTTAATCATATATGTTATTTTTTTCTGTAATATTTAGGATCCTTGTGATTTAGTGATATAATTTCACATATTAAATTAGCATTTTTTTTTTTTTAAGTTAGAGTCTCACTCTGTCACCCAGACTGGAGTGCAGTGGCCGCTCCCGGCCACCGCAGCCTCAACCTGCTGGGCTCCACGATCCTTCCGCCTCAGCATTCCAAGTAGATGGAACTACAGGCGTGCGCTACCTCACCCGGCTAATTTTTTGATTTTATTGTAGAGATGAGGTCTCGCCTCCCCAGGCGGGTCTCAAACCTGCAGGCTCAGGCAATCCACTCACCTCAGCCTCCCAAGGCGTGGGATTACAGGCTGAGCCACCGAGCCCGTCTTAAATTAGCATTTTAAAAAATATATAATTTTTATATATCAGAAAATCTTAGTGGTAAATTTGGCTTCACACATCACTGGAAACCATGACATCAGTAATATTGTTCTGCCTCTTTCCTGGCACTGTCTTCTTCTGTGTGGGCCTCAGTCTTAGGTAGATCCAATGCAGATAAAAAAATCAGCAGAAACATCAGATGTAAATTTACCAGTTTTGCCCTGGAGAAAATAAGAGTCATTCCTTTCCAGTAGTTCTAGGAGTCATTCTGATTATGCCAACTAGAATAACTTGCCAGTTCTTGAAACAAACAATGTTTGGGCCTGAGTCTTACTTTTACCATTGGAGCTAAGTGCCAACCCTACCCAAACTTGGATTGTGAAAATGTTGAATGGATCCCCAAAGGAGAATGAGGGACTTTTACTGAAATCAAGAGCCCAGATGCCCAGAAAGTCAACAAATGGTCAATATACTTAGTCATTATCAATGAAGGCATAGTTCTATTTCTCATTTTCTCAGAAGCAGAAAAGAACAATTGAAGAGAGAAGTAAACTGCAGCCAAAAATTAAAAGGGAACAGCAGGAGAAAATCAGATTTTTTGTGTGTGTTGGGAGTGGGGGATGGTTGGAGACATTTGGAATATGCATGCATTAAAATACTGAGAGGAAGGAATTATGAAAAGGTAAGATTAAAGTTCCTGAAAAAAATCTGTAATGCATCATGTAAAAATAGATTAGTGTTTCTTACCATGTATAAATATCATAACATTTAAATAAACAATTGAATGTCATGGTTTTGATTTTACTGTTTTCTGAAACTTGTAAGCAAAACTTTGGCTTCTCCATGTAAATCATCCTTTCCTTCATGCTCTACTCATATAGGAAGCTGGTTAGGAATGAACTTCATATGTCTCCATCTCATAGACACTGGTCACAATGTCACTGAACTGTAATCAAATTAAGTAACTACCTTAACTTAGCTGCAAATTAACATCTACAACTTTATGCAATATCACGGGGAACCTATACATAGCATCATTGAGGTTTTTAAAAAAATGCCTTCTATGTTTTTGCTATTGTGAAGAGTGCCGAGATAAACATGAGTGCAGGTGTCTTCTTGGTAGCACAATTTATACCTCTTTGGGTGCAGTTGGAGACCTTTATTCTAAGTGAATTAACACAGAAACAGACAACCGAATACCACATATTCTCCTTCTAAGTGGGAGCTAAACACTAGGTACACACATGTATTATGGTGAGACCAGAAGACACTGGAAACTTTTAAAGAGAGAAGGGAGGGAGAGGCACAAGGGCTGAAAAATTACATATTGGGTGCTATGCTCACTATTTGGGCGACGAGTTCAATAGAAACCCAAGCCTCACCATCATGTTATATGCCCATATAACAAATCTGCACATATACCCACTGAATCTTGAAATTTTTAAAAATGCCTTTAGTTTTCAGGGTCTTGAATAGAAGGCATTATTATATTGTTTGAGTTTTCAGAATCAGTGTCTTCACTTTCTTTTTAAATCCTGGACCACCAATAATTTATTCAAAATATTTTTGCTAGTATCAGTGCTAACAAATTATATTGTTCCTAACCCACTATTTTATTATTTAGTACTAAAAGATTGAAAAATAGAATCAAGTTATTTAAGTAAACTGAGCATAGAATTCTTTTTTGTCTTATTTGTTAAACTTCCTACCTGATAAGAGGGTGTGCATTATTTTTTTAATAACCTGTGCTTTGCAGTACTGTTTGATATTTGCAGCATCTCCCAAGTGGATGCCTTCCTCAATTTAATTGTCATCCAGCTTATCCTCCCTTCCAACATCATTTATGAAAATGTTAAATAAGACTAGTCATAATGCCTACATCCCTGAAGCGCATTCTTTACCACCTCTTCTTAACTTGACGTATTGCCATTTATCATTAAATTCCTTTAGCCAATTTAAGTCCCAGGATGAATGTTAATATAGAATCCAATTTAAGATAAATTTTAATTAAGATTTCCTGAGACATTTTGTTTAAATGATTTACTATAATCAAAACAGAAATCTCCCCTGCTACCCTCGTCCTCTAATTTTCTAATTTTATCCACACACAAAAGAAAATGAGTTTGACTGGCTTGAACAGTTCTCCATAAATATACATCATTCATTTTGACTGTTTCTGCAAATAGTTTTCTTCTAGTTTGCCTTTAGGAGTATGTCTGTCATGCTCATGTAAGTCCCAGAATCATTTTATGAAATGCCTTTCCTCCTGGCAACCACATCTGTCCACCTCCTAATGCTCAGTCTCAGGACTTGGCTGAATTAATGCCAGTCTCTCAAATTTTGTTTCTGCAATTATTCTAGTAGCTGCTATTATGTGTACATTTTCACTCTACATGTAGCATATCATAAAAGTAGAAATAGAATATATACAATGTATTCCCTGAAGCATGGTGGGATGTATTAAGTACTTTGTTTATATTTCTTGGGAATACTAAACACAAACCCTTGAATGAGCAATTGATTTATGTGGTTTTCCTGAAATTGAACTTAAGTTTCATGATAAATGCACACATTCACATTTTATCAGGGAAGGTATGCCAGTGTGTTTGCCAGATTCCCAAAGGAGTCTGTATACTACAAATAACTACTATTTTATAGAAGCAATACATGATAATTATAAATATATTAGAAAATGTAAGTAAATAAGAAACCAATTTTCCACAAGTTGATTTATTACAATTATGTGTGCCTTCTTTATTCCAATGAAAAAAATTAATTGTTTTCCCCCTCTGTGTAAACTGAGGCCACTTTTCTTTCTTTCTTCCGTCACTTTTGGTGTGATAAAACCAGAAAATAATGTGAATATATGTAAGATGCATATGTTAAAATTTCCCACTAGAACCAATTTTTATTCTGTTTTCCTCCTTAAGTAAATTTATATTTATTAATAAGTCAAGGAGTCTTCTTTAATATAATAAATCTCTCTTGCCTTAATATTGTTTTATGAAATTAATCATTATTCTCATTGGATATATAGTAACCCAAAGTCATTATTAGGTACCAGTTGCCTCGAAATGATTATAAATATGTATAAATTAGCTTTACAAATTTTTATGTAGTATAATTTCAAGAGCTCTGCATAGATTTCCTTGCCTCAAACATATGTTTTGGGCTACATTAACCTTGATATTCTACAATTAGAGATGAATTTGTTTGAAAAGGTAACACTCTAGGGCATGTCAGTCCTTTAAAAGTCAGTGTGGAAAAGTTAAGAATCTTTCCTTGGCAAGTATAACTAAAAAGGCCGGGGCGGTGGGGTCGGGGGTGGGGGAGCAAAAGGAAAGATAGGAGCCCTAAAGGCAAACCTTGTAGATTTCATTTTTTCCAGGTCTCATTCTGTAGTTGTATGTGTTTATGTGCCAAGAACACAAGGTAAGATAAAGAAAAAGAATTAAATTTCCTATAGGGATATTAGATTTTCTGTTAGGGCCCTTTTCCTTTATTAAATTAAAATAAAGATAGCCAACAAGATCCAAATATGTGTTCCTTATCACTCTCACAAGAAAAAAAAGAAAGTCCTTCTTGCAGTGATTGCTTCAGTATCATAACAGAACACAGTACCCTCAACTCAAATAAACAAGTGTATATATGTCAAGAAAACTTTCTTTACTTAAGTTTTGTTTTTGAAAGCAAGCTCCTTTGGATGGGGGGAAAAATGACACGGTGGTGAAAAGTTGAGTCCCAAGAGGATTTATGTTGTAATTTTCAATTCCAGCTCACTGCAGTCGACGCAGACGAAGGGTCAAATGGGGAGATCACATATGAAATCCTGGCTGGGGCTCAGGGAGACTTCATCATCAATAAAACAACAGGGCTTATCACCATCGCGCCAGGGGTGGAATTGATAGTCGGGCGGACTTACGCGCTCACGGTCCAAGCAGCGGATAATGCTCCTCCTGCAGAGAGAAGGTAATTTATATTAGAGTCAGTGCGGTCTTTTCATCACTCCCGTTTAACCCTGTAATTAAATTTAAGAAGCACAGCAAGGATCTTTTATCTTATAAACATCTAAATTAGATCAGAAAATCAGAGAGGCCAGATTCTCAGAAACTGCATATTCTGATTTGGTTAGATTGTGGAAAAAGGACAATATACACAAGATTAAACCACCAGATAATTAACTATGATTTCAAATGCAGAAGGAGACAGGTCCTTGTTCCATTGGGAAACTGAGATATACCAGAGGCATGTTTTCATTTATTGCTGAAAAGCAAGGTTGCAGCAAAGACCCTATATTTCAAAGAAATATGTGCTAGTGGCAATTAATGTCTCAGGGTTTTGAAGTCAACTTTCAGTGTATGGGTAATTATTAAAATATATATATATAATATATATATTTATCATATGTATACATATACATACATATTTATACACACACATAGAGAAAAAATGCTTCCTACTATAATAATTGCATATTTCTAATGTTCCACCTGAGATATCCCTTTTGCTAAAGTATTGTTTATTTCTAGATTTTCAGTATATATTTCAAGAAAATCTAACAATATGAATATACTCCTGCACTTTCTGGGTTTTTTTTTTTCTCATAATATATCTTGGGATTCTTTCCATATGAATACTGGATAAGCTCCTCACATCTTTTTTTACAGCTAAATAATATTCGTTCATATGTATGTAATATGGTGGAAGAAATCTATATTGATGAACTTTGAAGTTTTAGTCTCTTACTGAAAATGAAGAAAATATATGACACTTAACACGCATCATTTTGAATGCATGCAAGTATATCAATAAATTCCCAGAAATGAGATAAAAGAGTATATGCAACTTTTTTTTTTTGAGGTGAAATGATTTATTTAAAAAAAGACTACTTCCCATATGTGGCCATCTGGGGTGGGACCCAATGCTGCCTGGTAGATGCCAAAAATTGCACAGAAGTCAGGTTAACATGGCCAATGACTGCTTGTGGTTGAGTCCTTTTAACTATTCCCCTTGATGGGGAAAGATCATTTTAAGTTCTATGGATAAATGCCAGATTGCCTTCTATAGAGCTTATAACAACAAATTGCAATTTCAACTGCAAAGTCTAAGAAAGGCTAATTGTATTCAACATTCCCATTAATGTACAATGTCAAACATTAGAATTTTCGCCAGTCTGATAGGCAAGACATAGTATATTTTTTAGAAGTTTCATCATGGGTGTGCTTGAGTTTATGTCCTATGTTGAAAAGCCAATTCTGTTACTTTTTCTGTGAATCTATGTTCATAACTTTTGTTCTTTTCTTTTTTCTATTTATATATTAGGTGTAGAATTATAATTCTTTTACATTTTCTACCAGTGATTTTGTGGATTTACAATGTATATTTAAGTCTTTGATGCATTTGGAATTTACCTTAGTGTACACTAGGAGGTGTTAGTGCAGTCACATTTTTTTTCAAATGCCTTCTTGTCCTCACACAATATATTTGATAGTTCATCGTTTATTCATTAATTTGAGATGTTACATTTATTTTGTCATATATCTTCTTATGTATTTAGATTTTGTTCTAGACTTCTTACTTGATTTCATTTTCATTAATCTTTTTATGAGTTATTATCACACAGTTGTGTGATAATAACTTATAAAATTGTTAAAGTTACATGCTATGCTTTATTCTCTGGTGGTACTAACTTACCTCAGTGATGTCTTTTCCTCCAAAATTTTCCCAGATATTCCTTCTGTTAATTTTTCAGATACCTAATTATTCTTGTTGCTCTATTTCTGTGTATATTATCACTCTACATGTGGCATATCATAAACATAGAGTTGAAACTAGTTCAGTGTTCTTTTGTTTTACTATATTTTTATTAGGAATACATTAAATATAAATCAATTACTTAAAACTTTATCATGAAAATTTCATGTTGAATCTTTCTATCCAATAAATTTTTGTCTCTTTGTTTGTCCATACTTTCTTATATGTCCTTTAGCAGTTTTTTTTTTTTTTTACACAATCATGCACTTTTTGTTCTTGGCATGTTTTTATATCTTTTAATTTTACTTCTTCATTTCATTTTCTAACTAGTTGATGGTTGTATAAATGAAAGCTATTAATCTTTTTATATTAATTTTAAACCATTTTAATTTAATTTTGTCTTTGTATTTTCCAATTTATCCTCCTGTTTTAAGAATATATTTATAAATAGTGATAATGTTATATTCTTTTTTCCATTTTCCTTCTTTTTGTTCCATTTGCTAGTACTTCCAATAAAAATAATTATCTTGTTTTTGGCTTAAGTGAGGATGCCTACATTTTTCTCCAATACATTGTTGTATAATTTTAAAAACTGACATATTATTATGTTAAAGAAGTATTCATTCATACCTATTTTATTGACTTTTAAAAACGAGAATAATGATTTTTTCAGGTCAAAAAAATATCTATCATAAATGAGGACAGTAATGACCTTTCTTCTTGAGGTTATGGTTGACCTTAATATAGTTTCTAAAATAAATGTATTTTGCATTCTTAGTATAAATCCCACCAGAACATAATATTTTAGTCTTGGAATAAAATGTTATAACATTTTTTAATATTTTATTTAATAAAATTAGTTTGTACTCTTTTTGAGAAATCTGACCAAGATTGTATAGTTGTAATAACATCTCATAAAAGAAGTAAACAAACAACACAAGAAAACACAAAAAAACAGTAATTGTAATGAATAAATTATAAACATCTCTAAAACAAATAAATAAATCTAAATTTGGTTCTCTGAAGAAAACAACAAGCATAAAAACATCATTAGATATATAAACCACTACCTAACCTACTCAAGAAAAAAAGAAGAGAAAGTACAACTTCACATAAGAAATTCTTGGAAGTAACACACAAACAGAAAAAATTAAATAATTCAGAACAAAACTTTGCTTGAATATATGTAAATTTGAAAATATGAATAGATATTTCTTAAAAGATAAAACTTACCAAAATTGATACCAAAGTACTGGGAAATCTTAAAATGCAATTCTACAGAGGAAATACATAAAATTCTCAAAGTACTCAAACAACACCAGGTCCAGGCAGCTTGATGGAAGAACTAAAACTAAACCTTAAAGAGGGGATCATTTTTATGCTTATAAATCTTTCTCAGAGCAGAGCAAAGGCCACTGTTTCTCCCACAGCACACCCATATTTTTTTTCCTACACATGTCTTATAATTAATTATGGAGATATGCTGGGTAGACTCCTCATTTCTCATTGATGTTTCTAGACTATTTTCCCTCCTTTTCCTTAATATGCTTCCTTTGAATCTCAAGCAAAAAAAAAAAAAAAATGTAATACTAATTACTACTCCTTGCTATCATCTCCAGATGACAGACTTCTCCCTCATTATCACCTCTTCTTTCTAGCCTATTGTCATCTACAGAACTGCAAGTTATATTTGGAAAAGTTAGTTCATACCGGCCTGACATTTACTTCAACGGTTCTACTGCCAAACTTCTTGGTGATTTCATCTCTAGTCTTCATGTTACACTCCAGTCTTGACCAAATACCCTTACTACCATTCTCAATGCCCCTCTTTCCTCCAGACCCCAGATATAACCTTGAACAACTCCTCTATGCAACACAACAAACATAGCCAACATAACCAATAGCCCCTGCCACTTTGGTTATTAATATTCCAGTCTAAGCCACTGTTTTCTCTAGTCCAGAGTGCTGAAAACCTCTTCTAATTAGATGTCTTTTGGTCACCACTTTAATCTCATCATAACACAGTAGGTTGAGTGATTCTAAAAACACAGAAAATATCTCATTCTTTTACTCAAAGTCTCCAGTGTTTTCTCATCTCACTCTGAGTAAAAAGACAAATCATTGAAAGAACGATCAGACTCAGGACACTTTCTCATGTCACTAATTTATACTAACTCATTTTCTACTTGACTCTGCTTCTTTTAGTCCATTCCAGTATTGCACAAGTCTCCTCTCTGTCCCTGAGGATTACAGCTACCTTCAAACTTTTGAATTGACTTTCATCTCCTTTCAGCCTGGAAAGGTGTCTGTGATAGTAAATTTTTTTTTAGTCCAACAAATCATTTATTACATAAATGCCATTTACTACATTCTAGAATAAGCGACATAGTACTATCATTTACAAGGAAAAAAAAAGAAAAAGAATGGAAAGAATAATATAAAAAATTAAATTTTGTTTAGCATGGTAGTTTTGAGATTAAGGTAAATTCTGGACTTTCCTTATAATGGAGTACTAAGAAATCTTCCTACAATAATTTTAGGAAAATGAGTAGAGATTGGTCAAGTGAAAAAAGCATGTGGCATTATTTACACAGCCTCAGAGGTCTGAAATAACTAGGTATTTATGAATAATTGTAAGTCAGTGTCACTAGCACATAAACTGATTCAGGCAGGAGCTGGTAAGTTAGAGCACATGTTACAGAAAATTTATTTTTTAAGAAGTTTTGATGTATTCAATCAATAGGAGGAATTCTTAGAAGGATTTTTAAATTACAAAGTCATGTGAGAAGATGGAAATTTTTTGTAAAATCTTTCTGGTGCCCCTATGGAAGATAGATTTGAAGGGAACAAAAGTATAGGAAGAGAAATTTGATAGAACACCACAGTCAAAGGAGTCAAGGGAAAATATTGTTGACTGTCTGACTTGAGCATGCTAAGATGAATGGAGAAATGGAACTATCAGAAAATAATCTCTCAGAGAGTATTCTATGGTGACTTGGTCTTGGTGATATCAAGATGGTGCACATTGTCTGGGTGAGGCTTCGATTTAATTTTAGACACATTTAGTTTGATATGGCCATAGTTAATATATCCAAAAACAAATAAATATTCATTTGGTCCTCCATATCAGTGGATTCCACATCAGTGGATGCAATCAACCTCACAGAAAAAAAAAAAAAATTGGAAGAAAATTGCATCTGTACTGAACATGTGTAGGCTGTTTTTTTTTTTGTTGTTATTATTTTGTTTTTTCTTGTTACTCCCTAAACCATACAGTATGGCAACTATTTACATAGCATTTACATTTTATAAGTATTATAAGTAATCTGGAAATGATTTAAAGTAGATGGGAGTAAATGCGTAGTTTATATGTAAATACTACATTTTTTTTTTTTTTTTTTTTTTTACCAGAGACTTGAGCATCTATTGATTTTGGTATTGTAGGGATTCTAGAGCCAATCCTCCATGAATACCAAGGGATGACTATGTATTTCTGAACTTTATAAAATGGTTAAGAAACAAATCGAATACTTTTTTACTTTGAGTAGTTACAGAATCTAAAAGAAGAGTCAAATAAAGCTTGAACAATTTTTAAATAACAGCCTTATTCATGGAGATCATTATGAAGAAGTGTTAAAGATGATTGATACTGTCTTTTGAGGATGTGCTAGGGCCAGACACCATGCTAGTTACTTTATATACATAACTTCTAATTTTAACAACAACATTGTGACTTTTGCATGATTCAATTTATTTTTGCATACCAGAAATCTGAGGCCCAGATGGGATAATTGGTTTGGCTAAGCAACCCCATTTCCCCCTTCCAAACCCCTAGTAAACAAGTAGGACCATAACTCAACTCAGGATTATTAAATTTGAAAACTTTTTCCTCCACTCTGTTCCATATCTGCAATCTTTGTAGTTGCTATTTTGAAGAAAAGTAATTGTCTAATAGCAATACTAATAATGCTATTTGTAAGAACAAAGTCACATTTTTCTTTTTTCACTGAAACTTTTGTTAAAGTTCTTCAGTATTCACACACACACACACCCCCCATTAAAATAGTGCTGTGCTAAATAGATCTGGTCTGATGTGAGAGTATATTATGAGTATTATGTTTAAAGTATTTAAAATCACCTTATTGATAATTTAATGAATACGATTTTATCATTTACTTTTTGCTCAGTTCTTTTGCAAGACAGATCACTGATTTTTTTCTGGATAAACTGTCACTTACAATGAAGAGTATAATAAAAAGACTTTCACGAGTAAAATTGAAAAGTACCACCTTTGTAATCTAAATATATAGGTCTTTCCAGTGACATCACACATTTATTTGACCTACCCTTACTGTTTTTTAGTAGACAATGACTTGGATACTAAAATATTTCCTCATAAGATGCAATGAAACATCAAGTGGGACCTGCAGAAAAAAAAGTCCATGTACTTTCATTCAACCTGCTGGGATAATGTCATGTTAACAGTAGGATAATGATATTTGCTATTTTCTGAAGAGAAATTAATCCTACAAATTGAATTAATGAATGAACTGAGAGGCTTGAGGCTTTGCTTTCAGTATTTCTTTTAGAAGAAAGATGCTATTTGTAAAATATGAAGATAGGAATATAGATTGTGGTATGCTTTACAGATAAACCCAGGCTGAAACAGTGGCATGTACCTATTAAATAACAATACCAAAAAAAATGGCTTTAACCTTCATAATTTGGGCCATTTACTGTATTATTATTTTAAGATTTACCACTTCAATTCATAAATGTAATAATATTGACTCTCAAAATAAGGCCAATATGAATTAACTATTTATGTTTAGACCATTCCAATTTGGTAAACCAGTTAAAGATTCAGAGTCTGAGAGGAGAAATAGCAGAGTTTGGCGTTTTGTTTTTTTAAGACTTTGCTAAGCGTAAGAGGAAAGATTAAAAACAAAAAGAAAAAAGTCATAAGCTATTTTGGAATATTCTTTACTCTAGTGATGTATGTATGTCACCTTACAGTTACTTAATTCAATTAAATGGTGTAAATTTTTATTTAATCCTAATATGAGTAAAGCACTACTGTTTGGTATTTATGGTGACATAGAAAATAAAAGACAATTTGTGTCCTCAAATAGCTTCCAATAAATTATGGTAAAATAATTGATGCATAGCACAACGTACTTTTATAATTCCCAATTTTTTCATATTATCTAATGCCATATATAATTAATGTAAGATTAAGTAATTCACTCACAAATAAAAATATTTTTTCATTGTGAATGTATATTCTTTTCAAAACCTTGACATGCTATATTTAACATTAATAAAAAATAATGAGGCTGTTCATTTATTGGTTTATTTTAACAAAAATGTTCTAATTTCTCTCTAATTCTAGTCTCTTACTGAAAATGTAAAACAAGTAAAATGAGATCTCTGCCCATGTGGTATTCAGATGGAGAAACAGGTAAATCTAGAAAGGCAGTAGTGGATGAACACAGGTGCCGGTTCATTTGGATAGGAAGGGTGATAGAAAATCCTAGTTTAAGAAACAAAAGCAAAGATAAGAAGACACAAGAAATCAGCATGTAAAGGAACTATGAGTGGTTTGGCACTTTTGATCTTATCACCAACATTCTTACAATCTATGACAAACCCTCATTGTCAAGATGAAGTTTATCAACAAGTATGGCACATGAATCCCATCTCTCTAGCCATAACTCCTACCACAGCTCTCTTATATGCTTCTCTATAGTCTTACAAAAGGTATAGTTCTCTTGATTGATGCCACATAAATTTGCACATGGGTTTTCTTCTGTCTGTAATGCCCTATTTTTTATATGTAAATACATCTTGCATCTTAAAAACTCTGTCTCTATAGCTTCACCTAAAAAATGTTCTCTAACCTCCTGTATCAGTTTAAAATCTATAATTTTTGCTGCTGTAGATTTCTGTATGCATTTCCAAAGTGTAGAATAGAATCTGTGAACATTCAACTGTAAATATAGCTTTTCTAAAACAACATTGTTGGAAGACAAATAAAAAAATCAGTAATTTCTCTGAAGTCTAATAAGGAAAACAATAAGTTTACTAGGGAAACCTGTAACCTTCAGCTTAGAAATAAGGTAGACATGTAAAATTACAAATAGATAACTTGTAGCACATATTGATATAATTAATTAAAAAAATTAAAATTGTACAATTCTCGAAAGGTCAGTAGCATTATCTCATTACTACTGATTATTACTATCTTATCAAAAATTTTATCTTTTAAATTATGCAGTTCTCCAAATTAAAGCTTCTTAAGTCTATTTTATTTTCCCAATCTCTCTCTCTCTCTCTCTCTCTCTCTCTCTCTCTCTCTCTCTCTCTCTTTTTGAGTCGGGGTCTTGTCTTGGATCTTGCTCGGTTTCCCAGGCTGCAGTGCAGTGGCACAATCACAACTCATTACAACCTCAACCTCAAATCTTGGGCTCATGTGTTCCTTCTGCCTCAGCCTCCCTGGTAGCTGGGACAAAAGGCATGTACCACTACGCCCAGCTAAATTTTTAATTTTTTTGTAAAGATGAGGTCTCACTATGTTGCATAAACCCCAACCTCTTTTTTATCATGTTTTGTGACTTCAATAACACCATAGATGAAGGTCCTTCACGGTATTAATAATTAAAAACTATGATATCATAGTCTGAGCCCAAGACTTGAAATTATTTATGGTTTCCTGTAAGGTGACATCCTTGATTACAAACCAAGAATATTTACACACATAAGGTCAGTAAATATTCTTCAATTTATTTCCCATATTTCTTTCTGTGGAATGTGGGGAGAAAGCAAAACAAATTTTGAATTCAGAAATCCTCGTCTTTTAGTTTATCAGCTGTTACTAATTAATTTTGTAAACGTGATCTACTCTTTTCAATTTTTAAATCTTCTTCTGTAAAATGAGAGTTAAATTAAGGTTTCAAGAGTTAAAATAAGGTTTCAAGGGTCTTTTAAAATCCTGAGTATGTGAGGAATTCTTGACCTGTTTTGATCTTCTTTGACCTTCATTACCAAATGAGAAATAATAAAGCTTCATGATTTTCATTTTTAGAAACAGAGATTTATCTACATCATACTGGTTATATTACAAAAATAAAATTTGTGTTATATAGATGCTCAGTTTTATGCATTTAGGACTGGCTATAAAATGTAAATACAAAATGCTCACATAAAATGTTATTTATCTGGTGACTGCCCTGTTTTATTATGTGCCCCCATGATGTTATTGAATTACTGCTATTTATTACCGCATTAATGCTATCATTTTATTGTTAATATTATTGGTATTCCATTTTTAAGAAAGCCAACATTGACAATATGCTGGCATCAGGGATAAAAAGTAGATAGCATTTTAAAAGGCAACAACCCTCAAGAAGGCTGGTGCTTATTTAAACACATTGTAGGGAAGTGCCAGATGTTGAAGATGCATAGGTAAGACCTTGAAATACAATCTTCCCCCAAATAACTCTAAGGTTTAACTTCAAGAGGGGACAAAAACACTAGCAATTCTAGCATTTGAATTACTATAGAAAGGAACAAAGAAAACCATGGTGAAGAGAGAAGAAAGAGACAGTTGCATTGGATCAAAATTTTTTTCTCCTCTGCACTGGGTCTAAGGTTCTTTTTGAGCATTTTAAAGTTTTCTTCTCTGCGGCACATACACAAGTGCTTCATACAAGTTTAAGACCCTTATTGTGGCATTGTGAGTGTAAACAGTTTAGTCCTTGAAAATGGGAAAAGAGTGAAAGGGAAAGGAAATACATAAAGTAGAGTAGTTTCTTGTAAACTATACTTACTATCACAAGCCTCAAGAGACTGATATACTTGTAAAGCTTTATAAAGTATTCCAGGCCAGAATATCAAAGCAGGAAGTGCATAGTTTTTTGAAAGGACGCTTTGAGTTTGAAGTACAGGTATGTCTCTGGTCAAAAACTGCTAGTCAATGAAGGATTTTCTTGACTCCAGTGTTATTGGTAAGTTTAGATCAGTTTGTAGAGAAATCTCCCGGGATACTAACTTTATTTTAATTTTAAAAACAGTTGATTCAGCATATCATACTTTCTAAGAGCTCCTGAGATAGAAGTCTTCCACTGCTAAATAAAGTGTATAAATAAAACCTTGGAAGTCTATGAAAAATGTGGATTCTTATATATCATCCCAAAGATTCTGACCCAATATTCCAAACCCTAACACCACCACACCCCATGCTAAGAAGGGGTGAGGGATATCATTCCTGTGTAAGATAGAAAAGTAAAAGGTTACAATTTAAATGTCTAAAATATCATAAAGAATGTGAATAAGGTAAATGCAAAATTGTTTATCCCTGCCACAGAATAGAATGGAAAGCCTATTTTGAACATTTTATCAGTAATATGTGATAAATATATATGCAAGTGCACGTCTGCATATGCGTTCTTATTCAGTCCTCATACTGACTTCAAATATTATTATTTTCTCATTTATCTTATGAAGTATTGATGCTAAAAGAAGTCATTTGTCCAGGATCACATAGTGGCAGCATCAAAATTCTAACTCAGGAATGTCTGGTTACAAATTCTGTGTTCAACATCACTCACCTACCGGTAATGTTGTTAGATTTATTACATATAGAGAATATGTTGTCAGAAAAAAGAAACAGATTTATAAAATTTTTAAAATACTTGATGAGCAACAGAAACTAAAATAAGCCAAGCTCTTCAAAGGTTGTATAGGGAGAATGCTGTACATCTTGAGGCTGCTGTTGATTGGGACCAGATCACCATCTGCCAGGATATTAGATCTAGCTTGAAATGACAATTCTTTTGTTCTCACAATTTTGGGGAGCAAATTGTGTAACTTTCCATTATTTTGCTTTAAGATTAGTAACTATAAGTTTGTAAGCTACATTCCAGCATCTATTTTAGCCTAATTTAAAGATCGAGTTTGATTAATTTTATTAGCAATCAAATAATAAAGTGATAAAATCAGAGGCTGGAATAAATACAGATATTTTAGCTAATTATTAGCACTCTAAAATATTTTAAAATAAAGTGACATTACGCTAAAATAATATTGTGATAAATATAACCACGAAACTAAGTCACTGCAGCTTTTTCAAGCAGCTTAATATTTTATAACTATCTGCCTATGGAAAATATACTCAGAAACAATTTGAATTCAGGCATATTATAAGTGATAAGGGACAATACCAAATTTCAGTGCCCATAATCTATATTTCTCTTAAAAGCTTTTCATAAAGTGGGATGGCTTGGTTATAATCTCAGAAAAAAATATTTTTGATAACCATGTCTTTTAATTGAAACACTTAATAAAACATTTGGAGTTACTTTAACAAAATTCTGGTCTCCAGTAGAAATCATAGCAAGTGTATTCTGAATTAAAAAATCATGTTTTTGTTAAAATAAACATAACCAAAATACATTTTAGGGAGTGTTTGAAATGCGATTAAAAGATAGAGAGCTAATCTTATAGATTCCCAGTCTCATTAATATATTTTAGGCAATGTTGATAAACCTTGACCATCTCACTTCTTCAGATTTCGTTTTTTAAGAAAATTTCACAGTTCAGAGATAAAAAAAAGTTGATTATGTCAATGCTATTTTTTTCTTACAATAATAAAATATCTTATTCTTCAAGAAAATGTCCTGTCAATGTAAGGGATTAATTAAATCTACTTTCTAGCTTTTAATATTACATTTTTAAAAAAAGATGTAAAAGTATATTTAGTTGTGATTATAACTGTTTTGCAGAAGGATTACTTTATGATCCTGACTCCTGGCATATGCTTACATTAAGCCATTGATGTCAGCAACAGAACTAATAAAACCCAACTAATAATTTGTTTTATGTGTTATTTTAATCAATACTCCCTCTGCTGTTTTAAAAGGAAGAGAGCCCCACGGACAGCTTCTATTACCAGATGTTTATAGAATGTTTTTTGCTATTAGAGAAACATTCAAAAACAAAGTGAGAAGGCAAGGCACGTTAATTTATTAGGTTTATTTGTATAGCAATTCTATTTTAATTTACACTAATTTAAGTAGGATTGAAGAAGGAAAATTTAAGTAGGGAAAATTTAAATAGGAAAAATAGATACTGAAGGTATTCCCTTCTCTTTTAGTAAGATAATTTCATAAAAGCATTATATGTTGGTGGTAGTTTTATGTCTCCATTCTTACATTTTGATTTTATTATTTTCCATAAAATCTGGAAATGTGGTCTTCTGTCAATTCAACCACTGAATAAAGAATGCAGTCTAATGTCAAATGTGATGCAAATTCGTAACCATCTTGTTCCCTTCTCTTTCTCTGCAGGCACTCCATCTGCACTGTGTACATTGAAGTGCTTCCGCCAAATAATCAAAGCCCTCCTCGCTTCCCACAGCTGATGTATAGCCTTGAAATCAGTGAAGCCATGAGGATTGGTGCTGTTTTATTAAATCTACAGGTATGCTTCTTAAAGTGTGTATATGTGTGTGGCTGTGTGTGACTATATATAGTCACAAGCTTGACATCTGATGAGTTTATATTTGTGTACAGAGTGCTTGCTTACACTTTAGTGAATGAAAATTCCATCTGGGAAAAAAAGCAAGGGTAATATGGATGGAGGATTTCCACAGCTAATCTATTCTATTGATTGCCATGACTGAAGAACTAACGTTTGGCTGAAAGGGATTAGCTGCAATCATTACTAGAGAGAATGAAGGGAATAGAAACATGTACTTGAATATTTTGCACTTTGCATCCAAAGAGTCTGCAGCTGAGTATTATTTTCTCTCTTGAATGCCTTTAGCCCGGCTGGATTTATTTTTGCTGCTGTGTTATATAGACTCAAATCCCATTAGACTCAAAAGCTGATGGTAAGAATTCTAATTCTGAAGCAGACTTTATTTTATGACCATAGGCAAATCTTGCAATTGCTGTGCCTCAGTTTATTTGTTTACAAAAAAGGGTAGATTTATTTGATGTTTACAATTGCCGCTAGAGGCTCATGGGCATATGAGTTACTTGTAAAATATTTGCTTGGTTTTCACTGTTACATATTTCTAGTATTTCTGACCAAAGTACATTTGACCCGGAAAGGCTCTGTCTTCTAGTAAATTTGCAGCTTCAAGTTGTGCTAAATATGATGTTGATAACTGTTACTTGCTATAACAATCATGAGAACTATAATATGACATTATTTTACATATGAATATTCATGGAACAGAGTTTATCTTCTCCTGCTGTTACATGGGAATGGCAGAAGTTGCAGCTAGCCTTGAAGGTTAGGAAAGATTATAACATGACTGACCCAGAAAAATCCCAGTCACAATCCTTACCATCACATGGGGTATTGCATGGTGCAGTTACATCTTATTAAAAACCCATCACGCAAATCCTGATGATGTAAAAGTGAAGATTCCATAGAAAGTTTGCATTGAAAAAGATTTTTTTAAAAATAGGATATATCAATCTCCTTGTTCAGTTGTGAAAAATAAACACAAAGAAAGTAACTGTTACCTAAGACCAATTGATTGCATTTTCTTCACTTCTAAAACAAGACTATTTCCATTACATCCTACCTGTGGCTGTCAATGTTTGGTTGACATTACCATGTATTTATCTGTGTCTCTGCGCTAATATTCTATTTTGTTGCTTTTCTCCAGATAACTAGAGAGTTTGCTTTAATTGTTAACTTAATCAAAACATTTGGGAAGCAAAATTATAGAAGATAGAGACATTAGTAGTAAGAAAATTTAGAGGATTTTAGTAGACAAATTAAAAAAAGAGAAAAAATGATCTATGGTTTCTTTAGGAGGAAAAAAATGCTGGTCAAATTATTGTAATGATAAGGAACGGAAAAATCAAATATTCTTTTAATGGAATAAGAAGATATTTGTCTTTATACAGAGAAGAATGTGTTTATTGAAACAAGAATAGCAGAAAAGAGAAAGGAAAGAAAAAAAAATCTTGGATTTGAGATATTTAGATAAAAAATTATACATATTTTACATTTGAACATTTTTTAAAGAATGTGCCTTTTTTAGGATTTAACTTTCTATTAGATAAGACATAATTTTACTCGTAATATGACTCAGGTTTCATTTTAATGAGTTCCAGAAATATCTAGGTACCATATTATAGCTGAATAATTCTACCTGTGAGTTAAAGATGAAAGGAAGTTGGCTTTCTTCATATCTCAAATTTCTCCGGTATAAAGGCCAAAAGAAAAAAAAACTTGAAAATGACATTTCCACTCACACTTTGTCCTCTGGTAGAAGTGAAAAAAAGATGCCAATTGCAGTGGCAGTCTCTATTAGAAAGAATGAGGGTGACACCATGAAGGTATTTTTCATAGGCTACTAGCCACCCACTTTTGTTCATGATCAACTGAAACTGAATTTAAAGTAGTGACCTAAAAGTTAAAAAGCTTCCATCAAATTACTCTTCCAAAGACTTCTAATAAGATGCACTAGAGGTACCCTGGCTGCCTGCAGTCTCTCCATCCTCATCCTTTTCATATTCAAGGACTACCTACTGCTGACTTACTGCTCAATTTAAAAAGACAGGATTTATGAGGAAATATATTTTTGAAGATAGCAGCAAATTGGCTTCAGAATAATCCATTATTACTGTGATAAAAGTGATTTCTTTTTAGACAACAATCTTTATTTCTTCCCTTTCCCCTCTCCCTTTTAAGCATGTTCCACTCATTGTATCTAAAGATTGTTGGAAAAGTAATGGTTTTCCTTAGTGTATTAATGCTGTTTTGCCTACCTGCTGTATTGATGGTTTCCATAAAGGAAAATGTTATCAGACCTCTGCTTTCTCAAACCTCATGCGCTGATCAGGGTTAGTTTTAGATGGAATTTTTTCTCCAGAGTTGGTCAGACCTTGCTCAAAAGCATGATCATATATAATTGTGACCCAGCAGTGAAACTTGTTACAGTAATGTGTGGAGCCAGATCACACCGGGATCATAAGTCAGTTGTGTGCATCTCTTTTCAACACTGCATTCAGTCATATGATGTTGTTAGCTTGAACTGGCTATTGTGAACATATTTATGTCACAGAAAGCAGCAAATGCCACAAATCGTGCCCTCCACTACAGAGCTGGTTGTTATGCATTTACCAGCACACCATCAGGTATAGTTCCTCTTGCATCAATAAATAAATCAATAATAGTTCCTCTTGCATCAATAAATAAATCAATAAAATATGTTCACTACAACAACTTTGTTCCTTTTTGGCACCCTGAATGTTTAATCTATCTTCATTATACTACAGATGAGGCAACACTACTAACTAAAACTACACAGTATACTCAAATATGTAAGTCTTTCTCTTTTCTCCACAAAAGAATAATGTCCTTCCAAACTACCCTTATATAGCTTACATTTCTATTTTTCCACCCTATTGTCATTAGTATATTCCTCTTAGACTTAAAATTCCTTTGTATCATCATTGATGGCTCATTCTTATAATGCAGTTGACCCTTGAGCAACAGGGTTTGACTGTGCAGACCTCACTTCTTTGTGGATTTTTCATGGGATGCAAAACCCACCTACACAAAAGGCCAACTTTTCATATACAAAGGATTCTGCAGAATCAACTGTGACTTGAGCATCTGTGAGATTTTGGTATAGCAGGAGCCTGGACTCAATTCCCTATGTTTACCAAGGGATGATGGTCCTAAACAGTTACTGTGGCCTGGGCTAAGTGACTCAGCCTGTAATCCCAGCATTTTGGGAGGCCAAGGCTAGTGGATTGCCTGAGCCCGTGGGTTCGAGATCCACCCGGGCAATTTGGAGAGACCTTGTCTCTACAATAAATCAAAAACTAGCCAGGCGTGGTATCGCGTGCCTGTAGTTCCAGCTACTTAGAAGGCTGAGGCGGAAGGATCACCAGAGCCTAGCAGGTCGAGGATGCAGTGGCCAGGAGCGTGCCACTGCACTCCAGTCTGGGCGACAGAGTGAGACTCCAACTCAAAACAAACAAACAAAAAAACAGTTACTGTGGCACTTAATATTGAGTCAAGCACTTAAGTCATTTATCTTAAATTCTTTACTTATAGTATCGAAAAGGATAGCTAGGTCTTTTTATGGATACAAACAAAAACCCAAAGTTTCAGTGATTCAGAACTAATAATGATTTTTATTTACTTATATAGCTATCATGTCCATCATGTTTAGCTCCAGCTATGTTCTCCATCATTTCTACTCCTCTTTAGCACGGTGGAGCAACTTCTATCTAGGAAAATGTGCCAGTAACAAACAAGAAACAAAAGTATAAATTTTACAAATTGGTTGGTGTATTGTGGGAGCACCAATTCAGACAGAGTGCTCTTGAAATGTTTACTTATTCTGAAGAAATCACCCGAAGAACAAGGTGGTAAAGATATGGGTTTATTAGTACTAACAGGAGGCGTCGGTGGTGTTTGGTCAATACAAAACTTTCTGCACCCCTATAGAGTTGGGAGAGATTATATATATGCCCAGTATGGGAAAGAGATCAAGACACAAATAATAGTATTACATGCAAAGAAACAAGACCAAGCATGTTTAATCTCTTAGTAACAGTCTTGAGTACACCGTGTGCATAGACCCAAGGACACCTTGACACAGCACAGACCTCATTGGCCAGGGGTCATGCTCCTGATCAGAGAATAGTCATCAGAAGGAGAGGGGCAGTGGGGCATATATATAATGCTTAATCTGATTATCATCCTGACCCTAGTAAGCAGGCAGATTTTATTGTCTTTATATTTGGAAAATGATAAAACAGACTCAGAAGCACCTAGGTTTGTGAGGCAAAGTAGTCCCCCTCTTGACTCCTATATTAGTACCCCATCCATTATGTGGGAGCATGACTGTTGGCTCCCTAAAGGTTCACTGAAAAATCACTACCATAAAGTCAATTGATTAATAGGAGAAAAGGCATCCATGTTGTATTTAATGTGTATACACATGAGCCTTCAGAATGAAGATCCAACTCCTCAGCAACATATAAAAGCTATCTGGAGGTCACAGAAAAAATGGAGGCTTGCAGGTTATGGTGGGGGGAAGAAAAGGAAGGGCAACAAGTGATTGGAAGAATGAATGGATGAGGAAACAGATAGTGACTTGCAAATAGTTCCCCTTGGAAGTTGAATGAACCTGAGAGATAGGCATTATTTTTAAAATGGTTGGACCAGGTCTGATTACTTTCTTTCTCCTTTTCTGAAGGTAATTTTAACAGAGATAGGAAACATCATTGGAGAAATCTTGAGGCAAATTACCATATTTTAGAATGAAATTCCTGGCATTGCTTCAATTATATCACATTATTTTAGTTCAGGGTATAGGCAATTATTAAGTTGCATTTCTTTTCTTTTTTGGAGATGTGGGTATGTTGTGTATTACATGTGTTTTCCAAAGGTTAATTATATGAGGATAAACGTACTAAGTTTTGAGGAAAGATATAATGTATTTCAATGACCTTAGGAAGAAGCAGTTAAAATAAACTGACTATTTTTCTTCCTCATTTAGAGAATATAGAATAGAATACAGATGATAACCTACATAAAACAGTTGAACAAAAAAATAAATTTTAAAATTCTGTCTCAAAGAATTTCTGATTCAGAGTAAAATACCCCCAAGAATCCAGGTAAGAGAGATCTCAAATCGTCTTGGAGAACTTTACACTAGAAGTAGATGAGGATAAAATTTTTGGTATTCCAGTGGTTTTAGAGAAGGCCATTCAAAACAGAGAAGAAAATCCAAGGGAAGTTATCCCAAAGAGGGAAAATCAGTGTTCAGTTCTCTAACTGAATGGCTACTTACACTACTACAACAGGGAAAGAGCGCTGGAGAGAACTGTCATGATGGGGTAGACAGTTAGCAAAGGAAAATGAATTGCCCCCTTGAAGATCTTGCCCAATAATGTAGGTAAGATCAATCTTGCTGGTTCCAATCTCAGAATTGGTACTTCCATGGGTAAATAAAAATTAAAGAGTCTGTAGCACAGAAGAAACACATGTACATCAAGCTGTTAGTTGGGTCCCTTAACAGCGGATTTTGTTGGGGGCTAAGCAGTCAAAAGTCTCCTCCTCTTTAATACTTCTAACAAAGCGGTGAAGCAATTTTTCAGTGTCAGATAGCAGCTCATTGCAGAGATGAGTGCAAGCTGCCTGACCCTAAAGTCTATGTGATAACCATTATTCTGTGTTACTACATTTCCTAAGGACTGGTTTTTGTTTATTCCCTTCACCTTTGCTCAGACTTTTCAACAATCCCTTCAATAGTGGAATAGATCTACCCACAAAGAAATTTCTTATTTTTTTTCTAAGATCTGGTGGCTGTGCTTGATTTTATTTTCTTGTGGTTGTTTCATGATTCTTTACAAAAGTGAACAAAATTATTATACAGAAATTGTCGATTGACACTGGGAAAACTTAATTTAGCTGCTGCTTTAAACTTCTGGTTCTACCTACTGGTGAGTTGACTGGCTCTGGTGGTTTGATCTTTCCTTTTCCTGGCTTTTTCTTGCTGGAAATTGCAATAGCCAGTAAAATAGTTCAGAGACAAATAGCTGGGAAAAAAGGAAATGGTGAGAAGCAGACCAAGTAGGTGGTTCTTGCCATTTCTGGTTATCGAGAAAAAACCATGCACTACTTTACTAATAATTACTTGGGTGTAAGTGTAAGAAAGTGTTTTGTCAATGTCAACATTAATTTTGTTTTCATATTTATTCATTCTTTTTTAAAAATAGTTTCAAAAAGCTGTAGAATTTAACTTATATGCCTCAAGGAATTACTAGTTTCATCCCTGAAGAAAAAAATCCTGCTGCTTTTATCTCACTACAAAATTGTTCTTTTCCAAAAAAAGTTGTCTTATAGCATGCCCTCTGCATTAGCAGATACTGTCAGAGGTGCTAATCTGTTTTTCTGACATCTTTGAAATGTTCTGGAAATTTCAGGGTTTCTTTCCTCTGTTTCCTTTTTGTGTGTGATGAATATTTCTTGTAAAATAGGATGTGTTTTTGCCCTGAAGAAGATACAGGAGTTTATGATTCATGAATGTTTTGTAGCTGGTACAGGTACAGTATATATGAATCACAGGCACAGAACTAAAAAATTTACAGTGTCATTTACATTATGGAGATCATTTTAGATGCATCATTTGGAAATTTGCTATTCTATGATAAAATAAGCTATTCTTTGAACATTATGATTCTTTAATGCATTATTGTATAGATTCACACTGTGGATTATCCTAAAACATGGCTATTTTCATTTCAGTTACATAATATGCTATTTATCCTACTTAGTAGATTACCCTGATTTTGATAGGTGTGAAGAATGGAAGTCTCATTAATTTCCCTCTTTGTTTTCAGCTTATATGGTGAAACATTCAGTTTATCATCTTTTCTTGCACTAAATTTCAGGTGACTCTTTCATCATTAATATTATCTGAAAATAATATTGTCATCATGAGTACAGATAAGGAAGTTGAAATACATTGAATGCTAATATTGATTACCTGGTTCCAAATCATAAGTTATATTTTGTATAAATGAAAGACAGATACATAGATCGGTAGACAGACAGACAGGTAGATAGAAGAGAAGGAGAGAGAGATGTGTTTCACAATGCCAATGCCAATCACCTGCTCCTTGCAAAAATTAAATCTAAGTCATAGTGTGGATTTTTCTCCTTTAAAGCAGATGTTCTGATATGTTTAAATTTTCAAAATACAAGTTTGATCCCCTTGACAATATGGGAAGTATTTTATCTAGGGATGATTTTTCATCTCTAAGCATATGAAGTTGCCAAATTTAGAATTTGTATTTTATGCACTTTCTATTCATGTATGTATTTTCCTCTTCTCAAAGAATAGCCCCTAGCCCAGGTAAATCTTCCATAGACAACAATGTGCTTAGAGGTGTACCACAAGACAAAGTTAAGGAAAGAACAATCCTAGGTCCTGTACAACCCGAGGTCCCATCCATTTAAAATGCATATTTTATAAATTGTTTTTCCCTTGACTCTTCCTTCCTTAGGTAGGTAAAAAATATGAATTAAAAATGTGATATTTGGCCCAAGAAGAAATTCAGGCTATAACCTAAATGCTTATTTTTAATGAAGTTAGACTTTACTTTTATTAATGACTTATATTTTAACAAGAAGTGTGGCACATGAAAATGAGTGAAGATTAATTTATTTTCCACTCAAAAAGTCTAGTCACTTAGAGAACTTGATATGGTGTTAAGAAATAAGGCTACATTTTCAAGACTTTAAAAAAATAATTAATAACAAAATAAATAAGATAAAATCGCCTTTATTTTTATATCACTGATAGAGAAGAAGTCCTATGGCTGGTTGGACAGATGGAAATAGATGATGAATTGTGGTTTGTGTTCAGCCTAGAGGCACAGAGTCACTGGAAAAGAGAATAGCTTTATTTTAGTACCTCCCTTGCTCCATATTTTCATCAAACACTTGAGAGAAGGTTTTTACAGCCTCACACCACTACATCTAACGATCTCTTTTCACCTCTATTCATATGTTTTACCTCTACTTCTGTAATTAAAAATGAGCACTCCTTGTTCCTATCTAAACCATTCCTTTCACTTGCATACTAGATCAATGCATCTCAAAGCCTCTGTAATCATGAATGCATTTAAATGAATTATTTTTTAAAAATTCGAAATTGTGTAAAAAATAAAAGTCCACCGCTCCTTTTTTTGAGTTAGAGTCTCACTCTTTGGCCCAGACTGGAGTGCAGTGGCTTGCTCACAGCTACTGCAGCCTCTACCTGCTGGGCTTAGGTAATTCTTCCGCCTCAGCCATCCAAGTAGCTGGAACCACAGGCATGTGCCACCATGCCTGGCTGATTTTTTGATTTATTGTAGAGACAAGGTTTCACCATGTTGCTCAGTTAGTCTCAAACCCATGAGCTCAGGTAATCCTCTCACCTCTGTCTCCCAAAAAGCCCCTTTTTAAAACTATTAAATTCAGCAGATATAAAATTTCTGTCAAATCCCTTTAAATTCTTCTAAACATGACTCTAAATTTCTTATCCCATAATTATTCGCAGTAACCACTTTTGAAAAATGACACTGGCCTTGGTACCACACTAGCATTTAGGACTGGCAATATAATTTGTAAGGCCCAGTGCAACTTGAAAGCACAGGATCTTCTCAGTGCGAGCCTTTTGCACTGACCCTGAATGCACCCCACGGATCCTGTTCATATCCACTCTGGCCTACTCAGGGATGTTGCTCCATGACTGCCCTCTTTCCTTCTCAAGTTGTGTTTCTTGCTCTACTTGATCATCGCCATCAGCATGAAAATCCGGTATGATATCTTGCAATAAAGCACAAAGCAAGGACAGCACAATTTCCTTGAATCCCATAAGTCATCTACTTACTTAGCCATTTCTGTGCTTCCCTTCACTGTGGAAACTTCTCACATATGTTGTGCATACAGGCCTGGAGAAAGTCTTGGTCATTCTCCTCTTCACTGTTCTCTCTTGACCCCATTATAATCAGGAGTTCAGTAACATTAATCTACTTCAATTACTTCTTTTGCTGTTTCAGTGCCCATTCTATTGCCACATTAATTCTTCGTTTGCCATCAGTAAGATGTGACAGAATTGATAATTTCCTTTGTATTTAAAAGTTTAATTACTTGACCTATGATACTCCCCAATTTCCTGGGGGTATTTTTCCCATGCTCCTTGGTTGCTCTATTTCTGTCTTCTTCGGTAGTTCTTCCAAAATTCCCGGAATTTTAACAGTTGAAATGCCTCTCTTTCAACTTTAACTTCTTCTTTTCCTGTTTACATTTACTCCAAAGATTATTTCATCTGATCTAAAGAGTTTAAATGTTATATGCTTATAACTCTTCATTCACATTCCTAGTTTAGCTCTCTATGCTAAAACCTTAGGCCAATGTCCAACTGTAGAAGCAGTATCCTCCTTTGGATATTAAATAAACATCTTTCTTAGGTTGAGTTTAAGGAAGCAGACACTGAGATAAAGATTTACACTTTTGGAATCAACTCCTGTGGAAAGGAGAGAAGGAAGCAAGACTAAATTTAGGGGGAAGTTGAACTCTAATGCAGTCCCAGAAAAGCTTTCAGCTGACCCTATGGAAAACTACAGACCCTATGGCCCTTCAGACTTATAGGGCTGGGACAGAGATAGGTGCTTTCTACATCTGCATCAATGATTCATCATTTGAGGTATGTTGCCTCAGAAAGCAGTTTAAACGGGCATTCTCTGAATAGGACTGATAGGTGAAACCTGTCAGCAGGCAACATTTCTAACTTGTAGGGGGATAATTCCTTCACTCTTTGAAGGAGGTTTTGGAGGGACATCACAATGTTATTCAGGCTCCTTAAAATTAATACATCCTGTACTCAACACTTGATACTCACTTTCTTCTCTTCCAAGGAAAACAACTGGTCCTCTTGCATTTTCCCTACCCAGTAAATGGCAACTTTATCTTTCTAAATTCTTGGGCCATAACCTTTCAAGTGATCCTTAACCTCTTTGCTTTCCCTGTAGCTGCTCTCATTACCAATTTATCAATAAATCTGTTTGGTTCTAAGATATTTCCATGATTTCACCATTTTTCACTACTCCTGCTTCTTTTACCCTGATCCCAGCCACCTTCGCCTCCTGTCTAGATTATTGCAATAGATTTCTTCCTCCCAGCCCCCTGTGGTCAGGTACAATAGACAGAATAATACTTTTTAAGATTACCTAAGATGACTTTATGCTTTCACGAGAAAATTCCCCAATGACTTCCCAAATCACCCACAAGACTTTATCTCCCACTTCTCATCATCTCACTGATTCTGCTCTAACATCAATGGCCTGCTGTCCCAGGGCCTTTTCACTTGCTATGTCCACTCCCTGAAAAGTTTCTTTTCCAGACATTTACATGACTTAGTTCTTCCTTCCCTTCAGGTTTATGCTTGCTTTTCCCTACACAAAGATGTCTTATTATACCACCTTATTAAAAAATAGCAAGAAGCCGGACTCGGTGGCTCAGCCTGTAATCCCGCGCCTTAGGAGGCTGAGGTGAGTGGATTGCCTTAGCCCGCGGGTTCGAGACCCGCCTGAGCAGGCAAAACCTCATCTCTACAATAAGTCAAAAAAATTAGCCAGGCGTGGTAGCGCACGCCTGTAGTTCAGGCTACTCGCAAGGCTGAGGTGGAAGGATCGCCGGAGACCAGCGGGTCGAGGCTGCGGTGGCCGGAAGCGGCCACTGCACTCCAGTCTGGGCGATGGAGTGAGACGCCAACTCAAAAAAAAAAAAAAAAAAAATAGCAAGAGTCCCACATGCTGTGATCCCTATCTGCTATACTCTGATTTCTGTTACTCTGTGTGAACCCCTGATTATTAGTTTGATATATCACTATGCCAGTTATCATACCAGGTCCACAATTACAGTTTTTTGTATTCGCTGTTGTATCCTTAATAACTAGAGTAGTGCCTGGAATATACTATTCAATCAATAAAGATTTGTTGACTTACATGTAGATCCAAATTCAAGAAAGTATAGAAACAAAGTTTCAAACAGTACCATCAGTTTCTAGCTTTCCCCTTCCCCTTCCTATTGATTATCTCTGTGTAGACTTTCCTTTCAAACAACCTCTAACGAGAACAGAGATAATCACCATACTGTTCATGATTCAGTCTGTAAGGAGGACTTGGGGTCATACAGACTCAAGATAGCATAAAGGGAATGAGTGGATACAGAGGTTTCTAAGGGAAAAAAAATCAAGTGATGAATTGTAGCCCTTGGAAATTCCAAAATAATTAAAATCTAATTTTTACAAGTGCTTGAATATGTTTATACATAAGAGTGCTAATTTCAAAAAGTTTCACTTTAACATTTTTCTCCCAAGATTTTGTACTGTGAAAGTAATTGAAAGTCTTTACTTATGGTTAATTGCTATTTCTTCTAAACTAAGAAGAGTGTATGTGTGTGTGTGTGTGCATGTGTGTGTGTGTGCGCACGTGTGTGTGTGTTTTGGGAGGCAGAGTATTGCAGAATTGTGTAATGGAGGAAGATTTATTTAAGAGAATGTTCTGAGAACTCCCCCTTTGAAAAAGTGTGTGTGAGAGTGCACACCTGAACAAATGGACAAACTAGCCACCTTTCTCCACACCACAGATTCCTCAGTGCACATTTGCACTGTACTAAGATTCAGAGACTGTTATAGTGGGACTGATGGGTGTGCATATTTTGCTGCCTCAGAAAAGCATGTGGCGTTGATAAGTGAAGAGTCAAGATGAACTCTTAAACCTGCTGAATGTATTACTTTGATCTGAGATAAAGAAAATGTCCTCAGCAATATAGTTTTTGCCTCTCTACAACAAACACAATAAAATGTTTCCCTTTAACTGTAACGTTTGCTTTATATGTACATTCTTATAGAAATTCCTATTATTATTGATATAAATGTTTAAATTTGAATTTGGAGAAATTCCAATGCATGTTCCATTCTGAAGTTTAGAACATGGGCCAAACTTCCCTGAAAATTCTCTAACTGGCTATTGGCAACCCCTAAAACTGCTTTAAGCAGTACAAAATATGCTAATATCAGATATACTCTGTGATGTCAGGGTTTGGAATGTTAGGAAGGTTTTCATTTAAAATAAAATGAAGTTTTATTTCATTTCCCAGTAAGCTTAAATCATTTTCTAATTGTAAAACAGAATTTTTCTCAAGGGACTCCAGAAAACCTCAGCCTACATACTTAATCGGTAATAGTGCCTTCCTTCAAGATTTCATACTTACACGAGGCTTCCTGAACTGTAACTGATCTGTTATCCTGGGCATCGTACTCCCCAAGTTCTCTTGAGTTTAGATTAGCTTTAAATATTTCCTCCTAATTTAAAATTGTGGAGTTTTATTCTCTGAATTTTTTTTCTGCTTTATAAAAATATGCGACCTCTAATGGGAATATTTTGAGAGACATGAAAATTGACGCATTAGACATGAAATAGAATTTGTGTTTCCACCAACCTAGAAAATCAAATCAGCAGAGCAGGGAGGAGTATACACATCAGTGAGTGTTTTGAGATGGGTAACACATGCTTGGTTACAGTATCTCTGACTGCAGGAAACGTATGTCCCAGATTTCATGAGATGGTCTCACTTTTATCTTAGTTGGTCTTGGTGCCAGATGATGCATTTTGAGGTTGATTAAAAGCAGTAGATCTTGGCTGGGTACAAATTTGCCCCCCTGTAGATACTGGCAATATCTGAAGACTTCTGTTTGTCAAAATGGGGAGTAGATTCTACTGACATCTAGTGGATAAGGCCAGGGCTGCTGCTAAACACCCCAAATACACAAGAAAGCCCCTCCCCCACCACCCAAAGAATCATCCAGTACAAAATGTTAATATAGTGCATAAAACTGAAAGAAAAAAAAAAAAAAACCTGTCTTGGAAGAATCTGGTCACCAGAGCAATAAGGTGGATTACAAAATCTTTATCTTAAATCGAATTTTAAAGATAGTAACTAGAAAATTGGAGCCCTGGGCAAGAGGAACTTCAGACAGACCTTTATTCCATATTTACTGATGTATTTCTAAATTTCTGTCAGATCTCTTCTCAAGCAACAAAAGACTCCTGTTTTCAAGATTATAGCCAACTGATACTCTTTGGTTTCTTTTAATTCATCTTTGTGGAAATGATGGAGACCTACTTTTGTTCACACCTTCTTATAAATGTTCTGTCAACAAAAGTTTATGACTATAGTAGAAAGTGAAAATTTCCATTTGTTTTATGCCGGAAGACTATTGTATCAACAAGAGAAAGGCTTACAGTTTCAAAACCTGTTTGTGTTAAAGAGTTTTTGTTGTTACTTTTTTTTTTATTTTTAATTGAAGAGAATTACACTATTCTATTTTCTTAAAAGTCAAATAAAAAAAGGAATAACTTGAATCCTGGGTTTAAAAATAGAATATTTGCTTGGGCAACTATGTAACAGCTACTGATATTTTAATAGCAGAAATCACTAATACCTTTAGTAACTTGGCAATAACTGCTTCTCACTGTTTTGTTTTATAAATAACCTCAGAGTTTATTGCATGTGTTGAAGTTGTTTATTGCTTCACATGCTGCCAGCTATTGTTGATTAAAGCTTAAATATGCAAATGCTCTTATTTCCCTGAGATTTTGATAAATAGAAAGAAACAAAACTGTGTTAGTGAGGTATACTCAATAAACAGCTAATGGGTGTCAGGTGTCCAGGGAAAACAACAGGAGACTCAATTGATCTTAAGAAATCCCTGTGGTGTTTCTATACTTAACTACCATAAATTAATTGATTTGAAGCTAAGAAAACAATTTACATTAGATTAAAATTAAGCAAAGAATATTTACATTGGAAGAGTCACTTAAGAAAACTAAAGAATTCAATTAACTGTCCCTTCTGGTTTCAAATACATTTTTTAAAACTTAGATTCATTAAATCCAGGAACAATTTTTAAAAGAAAATAAGAAAAACAATGTCATCTTCATCTCTGTGATTGTTCCAGTCACTCATTTGCCTCGCCCATACAAAAAAAATGTGTTTTGTTTTTTTTTAAAAAAAGACAAAAACAAATAAAGTTTAGATTAGGAAAACATAAGTTTCAGAGATGGAGGCAGAATTATCTAGCGATAACAGTTGATTCAGCTCTTCAACAGTTATTCCTTACCTGCTTCCTTCAAAATAAAAGTAGTTGATGTTGATTTTTGATAAGTAAATGGTTAGAAAGTACAGCAGAACTTGATTGTCACTACAGTTGTCCTAATTTCACCACAGTGTGCTGAATGATTTTGAATCAGAAGTTGTTTTTGTACAGTTTAAAGATAAATGCCCAAAATATCAGACTAAAAAGACCCAGATGTTTATATTTTCTTTTTCCTTGTTTAGTGTCATCTTTACAACTAACATATAGGTTCACAAATACAATCATATACATAGTATATATATTTTTTATTCTTTGTTTTCAAATTTCACTTTGATCACTGTTACTTTGCCTCTACCCATTTGACTCCCTAGCCCTTTCCTCTTCCATCACCACCAAATACTTCAATTTATAATGACTATAAAATCTTAGTCACCTATATTACCACAACACAAACATTGAAATCAGGAAATCACTCTGATATATTACTACAGTCTAACCCTGATTGCATTCAGCTTTCACCATTTCTGCTAATAGTGTCAAAATTGATCCAATCTGGGATCACATGTTATGTTTAGTTTCTATGTTTCTCATTTTCTTCCCAATCTGAAGGAATCATTCATTGACTTTAATGACTTTGAGACTTTTGAAAATTATAGGTCAGTTATTTTGTACATCTTCCCTCAATTTGGATTGGTTGATGTTACTTTATAATTAGATTTATGTTATTATTTTTTCATCAAAAATCACACTGAAATGGTGTTCCGTTCATCTTCGTGCATCCTGTTAGATAGTAATTTAATTTGTCCCTTTATAGAGAAAGTTGCTGTTGAATTCTTGATCAAGTTGTTTCTGCCTTAAAGTACTTTCTGCCACAACTTACGACTATGCAAATGTTCTTTCTCTCATTTATCTCACTCATTATTTCTTAACATTTATTTATAATATTCCTTGGATGCAGCAATTATTATTATCATTGTTGCAAAATAATGACTTTATAACAGCATTATTTCTTTTACATTTACTACTCCTTTAGTAGGATTTGAAATCCCACTAAAAATAAAAAACGTTTTCTCTCTGTCATTTATTTATTGATATTATATGAACTCAGAGATTTTAATTTTATGCTAAGGGTTAAAATCCATTTGTGTTAGTCATCTTGGGCTGCTATAAAAACTACTATAATCAAATAATAAATAAAAATGCTATCTGAAAATATACACCGGGTGGCTTTGACAGCAGATACTTAATTTTCACAGTTCTAGAGACTGGGAAGTCTGAGATCAGAGTGCCAACATGGTTGGATTCTAGTGAGAGCCCTCCTTCTTGTTATATCTTCATGTAGGAAAGAGAAGCTCTCATTCCTCATCCTCTTCTTTTAAGAGCATTAATCATATCATAGGGCACCACTCTCATGATCTTGTCTACACCTGATACCATCCAAAGGCCTCATCTTCTAAAGCTATCACATTGAGATTAGGACTTCAATGTGTGAGTTTGGAAGGAACACAAACATTCAATCTGTAACATCATCACCATCATTATTTTGATGTTCATATTGTCCCAAAATTGATCTTGCTGAGCTTATTCAGTCAGGATCCTGCGTCCTTTTAAAACATTTTCACCATTCTTTGAGTACTTTGCTATTTTCTGGTTCAATAAGATGGTCCAGATTCATTGTATATTTTTGTAATACCATCCCTGGCCTGGAATTAACAATTTCTCTATGAAACTCTGGCTTAGTTAAGTGTAGCATGCAATTTAAAAATATATATATTCACAAATTAAACATATATATTCACATTAAACCTCCAGTTACAATTTGGCACCACAAACTTTACTTACTCTAGTTTTCTTTCTTTCCATCTCTTCTGTAAGATGAGAAGCCTGATTCTTATCTTCTACATATTTACTTACCTGCCTATCACCCCAATACCAGTGCTCTCCCTCACTCCACTGTGCTCTGACCCCACAAACCAGGTTGATCTATGCTTAACAGAGATGGACTCCTCACCTTGCCCAGGACCGTGCAGACAGACATCTTCCTCACCAGATTCAAGGTCCAACATATCACACTACCTGCCATGAAAACCATACCCCAAATTAATGCCTTCTTCATTCCATATGTGCTTTAACATTCCAGTACAGACTTCCCAGTGGCACTCCTCCCATGAAGACATTACCCCACAACCCAACATGCACAAAAGTCTATACACATGTCCTTATAACCATCTTAAGGCTTTGAAACCATACCAGACCACTCTTCTCATACTGACCCCTTCATAAACACCCTACTTACTGCCTATGGCTGTTGACATCCCATTACAGACTTCTTGAATACTCTCCTTTGTCCCTATGGGGTTTGTTTGCCCCATACCAGGCTGTTATGGCAACCCTTTATCTAGGTGAGCTGCTTTTACTCCATTTAGCTTCCAACACCCCACTCAGGCTCTTACTCTCCGTATTGGTCACTATCACAACTACCCTCCTAACCCAGCTATCCTCCTCCTGCCACTCAGTCGAGGACTCCCCAAATTGACTTGCTGCTTCCATCTACCTCACAGGCATTTTCTCTGTATCCTAATCAGACTCTTAACAACTCTTGCTGGTCCTTCACTTCCAGCGCATCTGGCTTCCAAAAACACCTCCTCATGTTCTTCAAACCTGTCCACCCTTCCCACCCACACTCTCAGACACTCTCCTTGTCTGACTCAGACTCTAATGCTTCACGCCTGGTTGAATATTGCCTCAAATATTCTAAAGCTGTTTCTCTTCCCTCAAGGACTCTGATCCCCTGTGCCTGACCATAGTCTACAGCTACAAGAGGTACAGAAGGCTATCTTGCTAGGCCACACAAAATGACTTTTAAAATTAATTATTCAGGAAGGAAATCTGGAAGGAAAGATCCAGGAAGCATACATATATTTATGATGCTAATGAAATGCAAACATTCAAAGTCTCTATGGCAGATTTTCAAGCAGTAGTTTGAATCACAAAATCAAGTTACTGTGTTAAGATGATCACTTGTTAATGAAATTGAATAGTATACAACAGATAGAAAGTAGCCAAATAGAAAATATTAGAATGCATTAAAGCAGTAATTGAAATGAAAATGAATGCTATATACAAACATTTTGTTGCTGGCTTTTTCAACATTAAGTATAATGTTAGTTGTGAATTTTTCTGTGTTCTTTGTCAGGTTGGGGAAGTTTTCTTCTATTGCTAGTTTAGTCAATACTTTTTATCATTAAAGGATATTGAATTATGTCAAGTGCTTTTTCTGAGTCTATTGAGATGATCATATTTTCTTTTTACTCTATTGATCTTGTATATTGCATTAATTGATTTTCTTATGTTGAACCACCTTACATACCTGTGATAAATCCCATTTCACCATTGTGTATGGTTCTTTTTAAATGCTGTTGTATTTAGCTTGCTATTATTCTATTGAGGATTTTTACTTCTATATTCAGAAGGTATAGTGATCTGTATACAGATCACTATGCTATCAATTTATAATTTTATTCCACTGTGTACAGAGAAAAGGAGACTTAGACTTTTCAGCCATGGTACCATGGAGCTAGACGTGATAAGAAATGTTGCTGACCTTCTCTCCTGAGCAGATACTCGAGCTCTGTGTTTTTGGTGGCATTTGTGTTATACTGGACTGAGTAGGGTTTTGGGAGAGGGCGAAGAAAAATTGTTGCTCAAATGTCACAATCTTTCAATGTTCTTATGCAGATTTAGTGGATTTTTTGAACAAATAATTTTCAGGTTGCTATTTGTCCTAAAAACAATTTCCAGAGTCTTTAATTTTTAAAATTTATTTCTTTTAGCAGTTAGAGTTCTTTCACCAGGAGAGGGTCCATGTAGTTTTTTACTTCATCATCACAGAATTGTCTCTACCAAGTGCTCTGATTATTTTAATTTTTAATATATATTAACTGGGAAATTATATTAAGAAGATAATCTAAATATTATTTGACTGTGTATTACCTTGAAATAGTCCACATTTTTAGTTGCGAATTGTGTATTTTACTGTATTTGTCATTCTTTAACTCCAAATATTAAAAGCTGGGTTTAAAAAATCATTTATTTATGCCTCCTCCACATTCCCCTGCCTCTCTAGGATCCATTTATTAGTTGGCCTGGAGCTGTCTTGGATCTTTATTAGAGATCTTTCTTTCCATTTGTCAGGACATAAGATGGAGATAGAAAACAAGCCGGGTGAAAGTACCCATGTAACCTTGTAGATTAAAATTTTTGTGTCAAGGAATAGAGAAAGAAATGGATCCTCAAGCAGTTATGAAGAAGTTGAATACTGCCTCAAATATTCTTTGCTAATATGGTTTTATATCACTTATATAGGTTGCTGAGTATTTGTGAATTCTATTGATAATAGAAGTGTACTCTTTAAGAAACACCATTTTGCAAATAGATTTTTTCCTAAATTCTGTTGTGCATTATTCTTCTTTCTAAATGTTAACATTATGAGTATGAGTTTATTGATTGTGTGCTTTGCACTAAATTTTATCTTAGATATGAATTATTTCATTTAATCATCATAACAACCCTAAGTGCCATTTTTATTTGTGTATCACAGTGGAGTCATTGAGACATAAATACTTTACATAACTTGATGAAAAATGACATGGTTAATAAATAAAAGAATCACATTTCTTTTCTAATTTTTTTCACTCTAAAGTCCAAGATCTTAGCTATCAAATTAATTCATTGAATACCTTCTGTTTGAATAAAATTCTAGAGTTGCCTAAATATCTATTACTTCAATCTATTCTATACTAACTACATAAAGTAGATATTCAAAGTATTATCTATCCCATTTTATAATTGGGAATAGAGCTCTGGTGACACACCCTAGCTCAGGTCTCTTAAAGTGACAGAATTAGGCCTAGGTCCTTAAACTCATGATTACTAGGCTTGGATTAATTTACGAAAGCGCAATTAATCACAGTATGCTGAACACTCTTTCTCAGCATTTATTTCACAAAGATCAATTATCCCCAAAGGTAGGAGCTGTATGTCATGCCTTTATATAATCTCTGATTCATAGATTCCTAATTATTTTGTCTATAATGAACACCCAATAAAGATTTTCTTTCAGTTTGGTTTGGTCTTATCAATTTAATTCAGAATTCTGTGTGACTAATATTTCCTAAATTGGATTTCATATTTATATCCATAAATAGTGAGTGCTGTTTTGTGTGGTGCTCAATGGAGAATTGTTCTCTGATAACTATGCTTATTATGTTTACCTTTTTAAAGGTACATTTTATGTCCACTTCAGTCAATGCTGTCAATATTGGCTTTGCAATGACTTCATTCTACTTGCCTATTTCTCAATAACTTCATTAGTTTGGAAATCTGTTTATTTACGTGATGAAGGCTCAGAAAACTAATTGCTAAGAAGAGAAAGTGGATTCTGAGAAAATGTTTACAAAATTCTTGAACTAAAGTCTAAGAGTTTAAGTAAGTGACTTTGCAACTTTCTCGATTTACATAGTTCTAAAAAACAGACAAACTTCAATTTATAAAAACTCAGATAAGAGCCATTCATACAAGAGATATGTTGTAACTTTAGAAATGTTGATTCTGAGTTTAATTTGTTTGTTTTGTTACAAAATGTTGAGGACTGTGAACTGACAAAGTCCCAATTGTCTTTCCACAATAATTAGAATTACTTTACAATTATCAGTAGCCACCTATAAGTAGAAGCAAAAAAGAGCTAGCATTCTTTTTTTTTGAGTTGGAGTCTCACTCTGTCGCCCAGACTGGAGTGCAGTGGCCACTCCCGGCCACCGCAGCCTCGACCTGATGGACTTCGATGATCCTTCCGCCTCAGCCTTCCAGGTAGCCGGAACCACAGGTGCGCACTACCACGCCCGGCTGATCTTTTGATTTATTGTAGAGATGAGGTCTCGCCAAGTTGCCCAGGCAGGTCTCTAACTCGCGGGCTCAGGCAACCCACTCACCTCAGCCTCCCAAAGCGCGGGATTACAGGCTGAGCCACTGAGCCCCGCTAGAGCTAGCATTCTTTATCCAAACTTACTAGTTTTCAGGAAAGTATGTCTCAAGTCAAGTAATACTACACATTGATATGTTTAATGCTACACATAGATATATTTATTAGCAAAAAAATTTTTTTTTTCTTTGGCAACTTCTACATTTGCTTTAGACAAACTAAGCTGTACTATAAACAGGATTCAGATTAATGTTTTAGTTAGTATTGGGAAATAAAAGACTAAATTATTGAATTGAATATGCAATTTTGGAATCAACTTTTGGGTATCATTTCAGATTACAAAGGGCTCTCTGTTTTCATATATTTTATCTGTACTGTCCAATTTATTGTGAGCCACTTATTTTAGCAATGAATAGGCATGCCTAACATAATACGAAATCTTCTGGTAATTATAAATAAAAATAACCAGTACCCTCCAGTCACAGGAAGCACTAAGCCAGGCCCTTTATCATATTATGGAGAAGAATGTGCATATATGGAACAGATCTATGACTTAATTTTCTGCACTTAGTTTATTCTCACAATCCTATACATCAGGCAGATGCCATAAGATTCCATACCTTTCCCTCCCGGGATGTGCATATTTCTCTTTCTTCATAAAAATATGAGCAGTAAAGAGACCTATATCCTCCTAACACATTCCTTTTTAACCTTTCCAGAATTTCTGTATTCATTTCCCTCATTATAGCATAGCTTGCTATCAAGATGTATGACTTTGCAAAGACAAAATTACAAATATGCATATGTTCTTTGTGACTCACTTGAAACAGCTAGATTATATAAGTAAAGAAAGAAGAAATAATCTCTGCTTTCATTCGAGTAGGGAGAGAAGAAAATTAACAAAGTATATGAGTGAGTGATGTGGAATTTTAGAAAGTGATGCAAACTATGAGAGAAAAAATTACAGGAGGACAGCTGGAGAGGAAGTGCATGCGGAATGACAATTTCATCAGCCATTTCACAGAGCAGGTGACATTAGAGGAAAGAGTTGAAGAAGGTGAGAAGATGAGCCCTGGTGGCACCTAAAGAAAAGTGTTTCAGGTGCAAGCCAAGGCCAAAAATTTCAGACCTGCCTGATGTATTTGAGGAAGAATGAAGATACTCTTCTTTACAAAGTGTAAAAGATGAGGCGAGTAGTAGAAATACAGCCATCCAATAGTGGGGAGGAGGAGTGAATATAATTACTCTGAGTGAAATTAGGTACCATTTTAGAATTTAAGTGTAACAGTACGTGGTCAAACTTAAATGTTAAAAGGATAATTCTGGATACTGCATTGAGAATAGACTATAGTAGAGAAAGGCTGTGAGAAATTCTGGAGATAAGGTGATCTGTTATAGCAGTAGTCCAGTCTAGGCCTGGAGTGGTCTTTTTGGAAATGATGGGAAATAATTTCAATCTGGTTATATTCTGGAGGTAGTAAACTATGTGATGTGACGAACTGAATATGGAAGATAAGATAGAAATTAACAATGGCTATTACATTTAATCTGAGCAACTGGAAAGATTGAATTGCCATTAGCCAGGAAAAAAAAAAAAAGTCAAAGAAAGAGTAATTCAATTTTGACCACAACAAATCTGAATTTTTTTTGACATTTGCTATGGATTGAATGTTTGTGTTTCTACCAAAATTCATATATTGAAGCCTGAATCCCCAACATGATGGTATTTGGAGATAAGATCTTTGGGAAGTATTTAGGCCATGAGGGTGGGGCTTTCAAAAATGGTATTAGTGTCCTTACAAGCGAATAAGAAACCAGAGCTCTCTGTTTTCCATTGTGTCCATATATAAAGAGAAGACAGTTGTCTTCAAATTAGGTACTTTTTGTACCTTTCTTCACAGGGGATCTGCCACCTCACATGGGATCACTCAGAGTCTTGATCTAGAATTTCTTGGCTTCCAGAACTGTGAGGAAATAGTATTTGGTTATGTAGCAATCTGAACAGATATATACAGCATCCAATTGAAGCTATTGAATAGATAGTTTTATGGGTTTTTTGAGTTTCTTTTTCTTTTTTTTTTTTGAGTCGGGGTCTAACTCTGTCACCCAGGTTGGAGTGCAGTGACATGCTGGCACCTTGACTTTCTGGGCTCAGGCCATCCTTCCACTTTACCTCCCAAATAGCTGGGACTACAGATGAACACCACCACACCCAGCTAATTTTTTTGATATTATGTAGGGATAAGATCTTGCTATATTGCTCAGGCTGGTCTCTAACTCTTGGGATCAAGTGATCCTTCTGCCTCAGTCTCCCAAAGTGCTAGGATTACAGGCATAAGCCACTGCACTGGCCACAAGCCTATATTAGAATATATTAAATCCTTTTGTATTCCAAAGTTATCGATTTTGTACAATGAAAGTTTTTGAGACTGGACCCTCGTATATTCTCCATAAATCTAACAAAAATCTAGATTCTTTTTCTATTAAGCCTTCCTTATTTTACAGAAATTTCTCTGGGTGGGACAAATAAATATATGCTCACTTAAAAACACTATTTATTTTCAACACAGCCAGCAGAGATTATGTTATGCCTTCTTTGCCTAAAGCATTTCATTTGGCCCCTTGAGCAAAAAAGTATTAATACCAATATTGAAAGAAAAAGATATTTGGAGATTTATTACCCTCCCATGTGCCATTTCCCAACATCCTTGTATCTTGGAGCATATTTATATTTGTGTCATTCTAAATTTAGCTACATTTTCAAGTTTCAAATATATTATACTGAATATTATATATCACATCATTCACTTTTTAATTGTTTGGAATGTTGAATAAACTGACATGTTTATTTAAACTTATTTCAAATAGGAAATTTTATATTAGGATCATGAATTACAAAACAACACTACTTGAGATAAATATAATATATGCATTGATTAATATTTAAAGGTATTCATAAATATTAACATATTTTTTTAAAGCCAAAATTTAACACCAGGAGTGCATACACACATTTTTGGAAACACTGCTGTACTGCATTGAAAACTTCAGTTCTTGCTCTCAAGTATTTTAATAACATAAATCAGAACTTGTTTGCCTAAGTAAGAAAAAAAAGATAATCTAAATCCATTGATTTTTATCTATTTTAGAATCCCTAAGGGCAGGTACTTTGTCTTAATGTCCTGTGAAATGTGTAGAATCATTTTGTGTGCATAATGTGCACTCTAGCAGATGGTATTTGATGGTTGTGTTCATCTTTAACATGAACAGAATAGTCGTTCAGAGAAAACTTTTTGTTTTCAAATCTTCCATTTGCCAGTGTCTAAGAACTTGGCTTTCTTGGATAAATACTCTCATTTCCCTATTGGTGCTTCTGAAAAAATTGAAGACTCAAATTCAGATCCAGTAAGTAATCCAGTTATGTGGACTAGAAAGAGTAATGGCTTTGATTTTTAAAGATCTTATTTGTCCTTCAAACAAAAATTAAAGGAAAGACCCAGTTTTAATATTAATTATATTTTTAAACAAATATTAGAAAACCAATGACTAACATGCATTACTTGATAGCAATCCAAAATAAGCATCAATCATTACACCTAAGGTATTTAAGTGACCAAAAAAACTGAGTAGACAGCCTTCCACCTGCTTTCCACAGATATACTAACCAACCCCCTTGCTGTTCTTCAGACTTCTGCATGTTTCCATCTCATGGGCTTTTCACTTACTGTTCCCTCTTCCTGGAATCTTCTTTCTACATGACTTGTTCTTTCACCTTTTACAAGTGTTTACCAAAGTTTCACATTTTTTAGTAAGGATATCCTGATCACGTCTATGTAAGTGCTAATCCCTACCCTGCCCTCCCTCTATGTCCTTCCCAAATTTTTATATATTTTAACAACTTTTTAAAGAATATGAGAACAATATATTTTTAGTTAGTTATCTTGTTTATTATCTCTTTCTCATCGCAATGTAAGTTGTACAAAGAATGGATTTTTGTCTGTGCTGTTCACTGCTAAAACCCCGGTGCTTAACCTGTGTAGAAACTCATCAAATATTTGTTAAACAAATGAATAACAATTTTGTTATTATTCTTATCTTCATTGTACTTGGTCATCTCTACTTGGGTGGAGTTGGTAGAGCAAGGGCTGAACCCAGGTAGATGGTTCCAGAGACTCCCCAGTAAATTCCATGATAAGCCCCTAAATGATAATTTTATCATACTCTTCACAGACCTTGAATTTGACTTGATTTATCAAAATTAAAGACATAGGAAATGTTTTTGCACTAATGAGGAGTAATTCTTATTCAATATTATGGAAACATGAATAACATTAAACTCTCATTTTTGAATATGAAACACTATTGTCTCTAGATGACAAAGATGTATCTTTCAATTAAGTAAATTACAAAAAACTCTAATTGAAATGTGGCAGAAAATAGTAATATAGTTGAAGTCTTTTTGCATTTTCTATTTACAAATAAAGTCACTATGAGGCTTAAATGAGATAAAGCATGCAAAATTTGTTACTTTGAGATGGCTCATTAGACTCATAAAAATATTTCAGAACTACAGTAAAAATATAATTAGGGCACATAAAACACATAATCCAATTTTAATATTAAAGGGTCAATGCTTCTATTGATATTTTAAATTATTTCTTATATGCATTATTTCTCACATTTGGACATTGACAAATAGAGATAAATATTGTTAATACAAGTGCCAATGCATGTAATGGATAGAGTTCAAAATCCTGATGCACATTGTACAATTCCCCCTTGCTTTTTTGGCTGAAAAAACTATGGATCCTTTCTAATTACTATACAATTTGCCACAGACTCTGAAACACCAATGGATTGGCTGAGAAGATAAAAAAATAAAATAATTAAATAAGAATTTTCTTTTAAATCCAGGGTCTTAAAACTTTCCAATATGGGCACAACTTCATTTGACAATAAAATAGGCAAAATTGACATTCACAATTTAAGTGGTCAAATGACACTGAAGAAATATTTTAAGATACCGTGGGGTTTGAAATCAGTTGACATAAAAATAATAGAATATAAATATTCACAGTTCTCTCATACTACAAAAAATAGTAAATATTAGAGTAAATCTGATACATCAAAGTATTCAACATTACAGTTGTTTACACAAAGCTATCTTGTTTCAATGTATTTCTTTCTTTATGAAAACACAAGATTATAAATTGTTTCTCAAGAAAAAAAATAAAAAGAAAAACATCAAAAGCTACAATGAACAAACAAAAAGAACGTGATAATATGTGTACCAATATAACAATCATAATAGACTGAAAGAGAAAACAACAGAAAAAAAAAATAGTGCAAGCTTTTTAGTGGTAAAATTTAGTCTTAGGTCTAGAGTAATGCTATTTCTTCAAAAAGTTGTGAGTATCACTATTTGTAGTTCCTTTTTATATTTGTTTTGTTTTTGCTAATTATTAGCTAGCAAAAAACAGAAAACAAACTGAAAGTTATCAAGTATCTACTATATGCTTGATTTTTTTTAATTTTTAAAAAAATCTTTTGTGTTTTATTTTTTAGCCAGGCTTTATGATGTTAACTCAGTGAAATATAAAATTTTAGATTTTAACTTAAATGAAAGATTTCAAATTCCTTATGCTCCAGATAGTTTATTATTTTATTTTACTATCTTTATTCTATTTTATTTTAGTGTGTGTGGAATGGAGAGAAGAGGGGAAATAACCTTTACCCAAAAGGAATATAATCTTGACCTGGAAAAAAAAGTCACTTCGTCTTATTAATTAAAAATTGACTGTAGTACCAGCATAAGGGAAGAAGCAGGGCTGCTAGTAAAATAGTTTTTACCATAATCCATGAGGAAGATGTAGAAGGGAAGGAATTCAGATACAGTAAATATTTTGCATCCAATAGGATTTGCTGGTAAGTTGCAGTCAAAGTGTGGATATGAGGTCTGAGAAAGTAGGAGGATTAAGTTGGTGTTATTTACTGATATGGTAAAGCAGTAAAAACCGCAGGTTGTTGATTTTTTTAAACATTTATTTTAAGTGGATCAGTATGGAAGAGAGAACAGGATTGGGGGGGGTTAATATTTCAGTTGAGGAGGCTTACTGCTATTAATCTAATTGGAGATTCAAGTTGGCTATTGGACATAAGTCTGAAATCCAGAGGAAAGAACTAACCTAGAGATATGAAGGTCTTCAGCATACAGATGGCATTTAAAGCTACACTATAGAATGTGATGACCAAATAAGTAAAGTTTCAACCTTTGAAACAATCTGATATAAAATATGTCTTATGAATGAGGAGGAACCAGCAAAGGAAAATGGGAAGATGTAGTTGATGATATAGAAATTACAAGCAGGAGAATAGATGTCTTAGGAGCTATGTGAAGAAAGTGTTTTACTTTTATGAGGCACAGATTAAATAATCTTACAAAGCTTTTCTCACAGAACATGGCACGTAGCAAATATTTAGTAGTTTATTGCTGACTGAATTATTATTTCAGTTGTCCCTAAACTCTGGGATTTATGTTGTTCAATACCACCTTCTGGCCATCAACCCATGATGATGGTTGACAAGGATGTTCCATGATGTTCCTGTGCGGTCACTGAAAGGAACCCACAAAACTACCCCTTTCTCAGGTCCTGCTGACTCCAGGGCAGTTCTTTTCAGTGGAGAGGCTGGTGTTTCTGCCAGGCCAATGACCTAAAAATAAAATTCATCTAGCCCTTTATCAGCTATTTCTTTTTTCACCAGGGTGATTTTTAGGCAGATACTTCTCACATTCATCATATATCCTCCAGATTTTTTTTCTTCATCTTTGTCTTTTTATAAGAGGATTTAATGGCTCATTGGAAACAGAAATTATTGGATGTTTTTTCAAAGTCAAACACCGGATTCTAGTGACACAAAGCAGGGTATATATCTTTAGTTTGGGCAGGAGAAGCCTAACGATCAGCCAGAAGCTGTAGATTTTTATCTTCTCTGACTTGGTTGTGGAAGGGGAGAATTCTTCAGCAAAAAAAGGTTAATATTTAGTGAAAGCTTACAATGTACCAGATGTTAGTCTATGTGACTTGATATATATTATTTCAACTAAACCTCTCAACATCTATTTACATGTGCATTGTTATAGTTCCCATTTTGTAAATGGAGAAATTGAAAAATAATCACATGGTGTAAGTGGACCCTGGTTTTGAATTCAGGCTCTCTGGCTCTAATTCAGCATTCTTAAACAGAAAGTTTTACTGACTTGAATTATTATCTTGGTATATTCTGAATTGAAAAAGAACAAAAATGTACATTAAATAATCTATAGAACCTGTAAATATTCAGGAACGGTTCAGCACATTTGTTTACATTATATAGATTCCTATAAAATAAATTAATATCAAATACAATAAATTAACTGATTAAGTTAATTAAATAAATAAACCTTGGGAAAACAATTATGGTATTTCCACACCAAGCAAGATTACATTTGTGTACATGCAGAAATGCTGGGATCAGATACAGACTTTTTAATTTTACTTCTTGCTGTTAGGCCATGCTTTAATCTTTATTCTTTAAGAGTATCATAGATATTCAGTGCTGTTTGTTTCAAGTTTCCATATTACTCTGTACTGAACAAGAGCCATATCAATTACTTAATAATTGAATTATATTTTCTCTCTGAAGGCAACTGATCGAGAGGGAGACCCTATAACATATGCCATTGAGAATGGAGATCCACAGAGGGTTTTCAATCTTTCAGAAACGTAAGTTAAATATGATTTCTAATTTGCTTTTTTAAAATGTTAAACATTGTGCTATTGGTAAGAAAACAGACTTTTAATCAGAGGCTTTCAGCTGTTTGTAGTTTGATTTTGCTTTTTGTTTTCTATGAATGTTAACGAGAGCTGGGAGGATAATTCTGAATCCAGAAATATTACCCAGGAGACTATTTATTTTTAACATTTTTACTAGGTAAAACCCACTGAGGTGGAAACATTTAATTTGAAGGCATAACTGGGATTAATTAGATTGTTTTAAAGTTGTTAGCTACTCCCAGGAACAAGGACATTTCTACAAAGTGTAACTTAGCACTAAGCTGTTTATTCAAAGGGAATCTTGTAGGCAAGAATGTCACAAACACATTATGATGTCATTAACATCCATTCTTCCATTTCTGTTTAATGTAGGCATATTCCATACAAGGTAAAATGAAGAAATGTGCATGCCCATGCTAAAATTCTTTAAGGTCTGGATCTGCATCATTCTACAAACCTCTCTGAACATATCTGAGATTATGTTAATCATAGCTATTAAAAAATTGAAATTATTTTAAAAATGGAGAGTAGGCATTAAACGAAGGCATTTAGGTTCCCAGAGAGATTATTTGTTTCCCTTTTGCAATAGCAAGCTAGCTATTCCACTGTCACTGGTGGCTGGTTGCTAAATAGTTGTTCTAGTCCCTTCTCCGATATTTTCAGCATACTTGTGGGTGATTTTTCCTTCTGTAAGGATGGAAATGTAAACTTAGTCCATGATTATAAAGTGAAAACTTTGACAAATGAGCAAGTCACCGTTTCAATCTCAGGAATATGTGGTACTGTATGTAACACCAGAACACAAGAAACACATGTAGATCAATTGGTCTTCTGAGGAACACCTGCAACTTCACATTGAATAGGGTTTTACAATCATGAGGCAGCAATGCCTGAAAAACCATAGACAAGAATAATATTTCCAAAACTTTTAGATTTTACACATAAATGAATTTCTACCTAAAAAAATAAAGTCTTAAAAGTAAAGTCTTATATTTTAAAAGTAAAGGACTGCTAGTTCCTTGATTTGTAAACTGTTTCTGGAAAAGCTAGAGCAGGACAGGTCTCTGTGACAGTCGCACTATCCCTTTTGATGGTCATTCTTGATTCCAGGTCCAGTACACTAAGTCCATTGCCTTCTATCTTTCCCTCCCCCTCTCTTTTCTCTTTTCTTTTCTTTCTTTTCTTTTTTTTTTTTTTTTGAGTCGGAGTCTCACTCTGTAGCCCAGGCTGGAGTGCAGTGACATGCTCACAGCCACTGCACCCTCAACCAGCTGGGCTCAGATGATCCTTCTGCCTCAGCCTTCCAAGTAGCTGGAACCACAGGCATGTGCCACCATGCCTGGCTAAATTTTTTTGAATTATTATAGAGATGAGGTCTTGCCAAGTTGCCCAGGCTTGTCTCGAACCCGTGGGCTCAGGCAATCCTCTTGCCTCAGCCACCCAAAGTTTATAGGCTTATAGGCATGAGCCACCATGCCCAGCCCACCTTCTCTCTTATAGTCATTTTTACCCCAACCATCTTATTGCTTTTGCTCCCATTGATATGTATAACCCAGCTTAGACCAGTAGCAATACATTTCAATGCATTTGAAACGGGGAAAAATAATTGACATTTGAACTGCTACTCTTTGAAACTTCTGAGATTCATGTTGAAATTTGATCCCTGAAGTTGGGGGTGACTCCTAATGGGAGATGTTTGCATGGGCCTCTCCCTCATGAATACCTTGGTGTTGGTCTTGCAGGAGTGAGTTTACCCCATTTGTTCTCCAGAGAATTGCTTGTAAAAAAAAGGTGTGGCACTCCACCCGCATGTCTCCCCTCTTGCCACATAATGTGCACACATAGGTTCACCTTTGCCTTCCTTCATGAGTGGAAGCAGCCTGAGCCCCTCACCAGATGCTTCTTGTACAGCCTCCAGAACCATGTGCCAAATAAACCTCTTTTCTTTATAAATTATTCCTTTATGGCAGCACAGATCCTTTCTCAAAAACAACAGAAAGAAGTAATGTTCAGATACTTCAATACATACAAATAATATTTGGGCTACATTTTTGTCTTCAAACAAAAAATTACAGGTTTATTATTTATTTTGAATATTATATTGTTTTATGCTATCATGTAAAATTTAATAAGCATTATTATACCATTATTTTATTTTCTTTCCTTGAAATAAAATCATGTCAAAAAGTTTCTTGTAATTAAAAAAATATTAACAGTGATGAAAAACCCTTTCAATGTCGGCATGGATGTATGGATTTTCAAAGTATTGAAATACACTACATTTTTTTTTTTTTGAGTTGGAGTCTCACTCCGTCGCCCAGACTGGAGTGCAATGGCCGCTCCCGGCCACCGCAGCCTAGACCTGCTGGGCTCCGGCGATCCTTCCGCTCAGCCTTCCGAGTAGCTGGAACTACAGGCGCGCGCTACCACGCCCGGCTAATTTTTGATTTATTTTAGAGATGCGGTCTCGCCAAGTTGCCCAGGCAGGTCTCGAACCCGCGGGCTCAGGCCATCCACTCACCTCAGCCTCCCAAGGCACGGGACGACAGGCTGAGCCACCGAGCCCGGCAGCACACTACATTTTAATGATTTGGCTTAGTCATGTAACCAAGAAAGAAATGCACTCTTTAAAAAAAAAAAAGGCTCTGGTTCTTTAAATACTCATAAACTTTGGTTATGAAAATCGTTCAGTGCCCTCTATTAAATGGTTATATCTGTATGATTCTGTAGCATCACGTTAATACATGCTTTATATGCTTTTATAATATTTGTGTTGATAGCAACATATAAATCCATAAATATTTACCCTGCAAACATCCACCCATAAGTAAACATTTAAGTAAAATGTAAAGTAACTTCCCTTATAAATATGATTGACAAATATTTAAGCTTGGGAAGACAAATAGTATGAGAAGTTGAGGAATTACCCTCTCTCAATTGTTGTGAATTGTCATCACTCCCATAGGGTTCGTGATATAACACTTGGAAACAAAGTACTAGACAAGCGAGTTTCTAAAAATTATTTCTCTCTCTGTTTAAAATTTTATTTGCAACATTTTTTTACTTGCTGGCATATTTATTTTATTCTATTGTAACTAATTCATTTTGACACTAAATATAATGCTTGATTATTTTTTCATATCAGCTTGAACTTCATGGTCACATTGAATATTAAATAATATGTAAGAAAGAGAATATGCATTTTCTTTCCTGACAGCTCAGCTGACTTTCAAAATATATATTCAAACCAAGCTACATCTCAAACTCTTCACTCTACTTCCTTAGTTTAGTCATCATCATCTTTTTCTTGAATTTTTATTAATACCTAACTCTCTCTACAAACAAATCTGTGTGTTAATCATCAATTACTATTTAAAATGTACCACCATGTCACACTTGAGGCAACCACACATTTTCAAGTACATGCAAACCTCTCTAAATATCATTATAAGGCCTAAAACATCGTGCCCAAAAGCAGTACAATAAATCTGTCAAAGGCTCAGCCACTTGCAAGTATAAATGATGCTAAGTTATTACTAGTAGGACTTTTTAAAAAAGTTTAAAGGACATAGCCTACATACCATGAAATATGTGATATAATCTCTCTATTCATATTGATGCTGCTGCAATATTTCCCATTAAAAAATGAAATTTGGGAAATTGGTTACTTACAGTAGCAAGTTTAATTTCAGCAGTTTGCATCATTTGGAAGTAAATGTCATTTGGAAGTAAATATTCTCTACTACTTTCTACCTACATTGTTTAAATTTTTAAACATCTTTTGCACACCATTTTTATTGTTATGCAAATCACATTGTCAAGCACATTATATTTCAGAAATGTAGCCCTCAAGTTTGGTGAGGGAATTCTATGCAATATAATAATATAATTGAGGTGAAATTCACATAGCATAAAATGACCAATTTAAAGTAAATAATTCAGTAGTATCTAATAGATTCGCAATGTCATGCAACTACCAGCTCAATCTAGTTCTAAAATATCTTCATCACTAAAAACGTAAACTTAAACCCATTAAACAGTTGCTTCCTACTCCCTGTTGCCCTCATTTTCTGCCAATCGCCGACTCCTGTTCCGTCTTTATACATTTACCTATTCTAGATGGTTCATATAAATGGAATCATACAATCTGTGACCATCTATCAGTACTCTTTTCCCTTTTAAGCTGCATCATATTCTATTGCATGTATACAATTTACCCATTCATAAATTGATGGATATTTTGACTGTTTTTCTATCTTTTGCTATTAGGATTACTGCTGGCATAGCATATATGTATATTTATGTAAGCTCCTGTTTTCATTTTTTTAGTATATTCTCAGGAGTAGAATTTCTGTGACATTGTCATTGTAATTCTATGTCTTAACTTTCTGAGAAATTGCCAAATGTTTTTCACGGTGATTGAGCCAATTTATATTCCTATCAACAACGTATGAGTTCCAGTTATTCCACATTTCTGTCAATATTTGTGTTTTCCAATTTTTTCTTTTTCTTTTTCTTGTTGAGTCGGAATCTCACTCAGTCACCCAGGCAGAAGTGCAGTGGCACGCTCACAGCCACCGCAGCCTTGACCTGCTGGGCTCAGGAAATCCTTCAGCCTCAGCCTTCCATGTAGCTGGAACTAGAGGCATGTGCCACCACACCCGGCTAATTTTTGTATGTATTGAAAAGATAAGTTCCCTCCAAGTTGCCCAGACTGGTCTCGAACCCATGGACTCAGGCAATTCTCTTACCTCGGCCTCCCAAAGTGCTGGGATTATAAGCATGAGCCACTGCGCCTGGCCCAATTTTTTGGTTTTATTTTATTTTATTTTTTAAAATTCTAACTATTATGGTGGGTGTGAAACAGTACTTCATTATGGCTTTAACTTGTATTTCTCTTATGATGGAATGACACTGAGAATTTTTTTCATGTGCTTATTGATAATTTGTATATCTTTGGAAAAATGTCTATTTAAATAACTTGACTAATTTTTATTGGGTTGTTTATTTGCTAATGAGTTGTAAGAATCCCTTCTACAAGTATAATCGAGAAACAAGACTCTTATTGAATATATGATTTGAAAATATCTTCTCTCATTCTATAGGTTAATTTTTTCATTTTCTTAATAATGTTATTTGATGCATAGGAGATTTTTTTAATTCAACAAGTCCAATATATAAAATTTTTAAATTTTGCTTCCTGTATATTTGATGTCATGTCTAAGAATCCATTGTTAGAGCCAAGATTATGAAGATTCAATTTTGTTTTCATCTAAGATTTTATTATTTTATTTTGAGTCAGAGTTTTACTTGGTCATCCAGGCTAGAGTGCAGTGACACGCTCATGGCCATCGCAGCCTTGATCTGCTGGATGCAGATGTTCCTTCTGCCTTAACCTTCCAAGTAGCTGGAACTACAGGTATGCGTCACCATGCCTGGCTAATTTTTTTGATTTATTGTAGAGATGAGGTCTCGCCAAGTTGCCGGAGCTGGTCTTGAACTCATGGACTCAAGTAATCCTCTTGCCTCAGCCTCTCAAAGTGCTGGGATTACAGGCATGAGCCATCCTGCCCTGCTTCATCTAAGATTTTATAGTTTCAGTTCTTATATTTAGATGTTGATCCTTTTAAGTTTTGCATACACTGTGAGCTAATCCAACTTAATTATTTCTTATGTAGATTTCCATTTGCTTTAGCACTATTTATCAAAGAGACTAGTCTTTTCCTATTGAATGGTCTTCGCATTCTTGTTGAAAAGCAATTGTCCAGAGATATGGATTTACAATTTTTACTCTTCATTCTATTCGTTTTTATATCCCATTACACTTTTGAATGCTCTAATTTTCCAAGAAACTCTCTTACCCAGACTTTCCTATGAGGATTTTGGCACTCCACTGTATGCTTCATCCTTAATCTTTTGCCTCAGATAGCTGTAGGTTATTCCTTTCCTTCCAATGTTTTTGAGGAATGCCCACTGCATTTCTGCAAGTGAGTTACAAGTTCAGTGAAACAACAAAAAATGCCACGTATCATTCCAGACAGGTTACAGTAGACTACCACAATTCTTTGTAAATAAGGACATCTCTGCTTCCTCCAGAAACTGGGGGACCAAGGTGTCACACTGGTAATGTTCATTACTGTTTTTGAGAAAACCCTGAGTCAGGGAGGGGGTGGGGCAATGGCAGGCAAAAATGTCGCAAAGCTTTTCACTGTATTAAATTGCCCTTGTCTTGATTCTGTCTTCATTTGGTTGCTATAAGCTTTAGAGTGTTTTCCAGAGTTTCAAAATTAGTATTGACATTATCTGCTTGACTGAGATTTTCCTTTTTTTGTGGCGAGACCATCTCTTGGATATGTCTGTCTTACCATATTCACTGGCATCACTCATGTGCAATATGCTTTCAATCCTATAAAATCAAAATAGCACTGTTATTGATATTTTCTCAATAGAGGAGGTTTATGTGTTTTTAATATATGAACTTGTAAGGTTTATTGCATTCCTAAGTATAACCCAGTGTATTCTAGTTTAATAACCTGCGTCCAGTTGGTAGTAAGACTTCTCCTTGCCAGTTATTTCTAAGAATTTATAAAATATGCTCATGTGTACTCATAATCTAGACTTTCGGCTGTGAATATCAAAAGACACTTTTTTCCTTTCCTCTGTTTCTCAAATATCCCACTCTACTGTCTGCAACATTGAACCACAAGGCACACATCATCTTAAATGAACTATCTCCATTATAATCTCCAGACCATAAAAATAGCTGTTTATGTATAACATGGCCCTAAGTAAGGATACTACTCAAATTTTTAAACATTTTCTAATATAATGTATAATGAAGAATATAAATGAAGAATAAAGACACAGAGCCCCTAAACAAAGGAAGGAAAATAAAAACAATAATTCAGCTTTTTTTTTTCTTTTATTGTAGTATGGTTAAGTTTGCAGATTTCCTATTTCTTGTTACTTGTGAATAAGTCTCAGAAGCAATAAACGTCTTACTTTTCTCATTTAATGTCATCTTAAAATGAGATTATCTGAACCATCTGCAGTGTAGGAAGTTGATCCAAACCTAATTGTTGTGAACATGCTCTGGGAATTGGTTTTCAGTTATTTTGACAAAACATTTTTAAAATGTATGGGAAGCAAAGTCAGTTTTTCATAGTCATGCCATATGTTTAGAACTTTTTTTAAAAGTCCATATCAATCAACACACAAAAGAAAACAAGTGGGAATAATGCTTGGAAAACAGACAGAAATCGGAACTGTTTGGGAAAAATAGGGTCGTTGGATCGTTTCGTTGCCTGGCTGAGAATGGGTGGACCTACAAGGGTGAGAATTTTGAAGAGAAGAAAGGAGCCGATTGGTGGGCCTTGAGAAAACTAACATTTGGGGATCTGGTAGACAAGAGAGAAACCCACAAATGATACCTGGGAAGGACAAGATACTAGTGTGTCAGAGGGGAGCAGTCGATAGCACCCCTGACCCCCATGTCATGAGGAACAAGAAGTGGCCACTGAAAGAAGCCAGAAGGAAATGATTGGTGATTTACTGACAAACGTTGCTTTGGTTTGGAGGAGTTGGAAGCCAAATTAAAGTAAAAGGAGGAGTGAGTGGGCAGTGATGACCCACACACAAGCCAGTGCAAACAAAGCTCAAAAAAATGTGGCCTTGGAGCTGAGGCGAAAGATAGGACTGTCCTGGAGGTGGAGTTGAAGAAGTTTCCTTTCTTTTTTAAAACAAGAAATCAGGATGTGTTTAATGCTGAAAGAAGGAGCCAACCCAAGAAGAGTAAAGAAAATGCACATTGCATAATTATCCCCTCTCTGGGGGATACCCAGGAAGAAAGTCCCTGAGGAGCTGAGGGATTTTTACACCTGAAGAGGAGTCCGCAGACCCACCCCGAGCAATGGAAGTAGCTAGGCCTTGTGCTCTGCCCTGGGCGTCATGGCCCACCTGGGGGCCTCAGAAGTGGTCCAGCTGCAGTCCTCCGAGGTGCAGCATCTGTTGCACAACATGTTCGTGGTCATCCTGGGGGACTCCGTGCAGAGGTCGGTGTACAAGGACCTTGTGCTCCTGCTGCAGAAGGACTGCCTGCTTACAATCAGCAAGCCCAAGGCAAAGGGGGAGCTGAGCTTCAAGCAGGACACGCTAATGGAGGGAGGCTCGCTACGTGAGATGCACAACCGCACCAACTACCGCGAGGTCCGCCAGTTCTGCTCCAGGCCACCACCTGGTACATTTCTACTTTCTCACGCATGTGTACTCCGACTACCTGGAGAGTGTCTTGGAAGAGCCGCAATCTGGGGAGCAGGCCCCTGACCTGGTCATCATGAACTCCTGCCTCTGGGACATCTCCAGGTATGGCCCGAACTCTTAGCAGAACCTGGGGAACCTGTTCTTGCGCCTGGAGCAGGTGCTGCCCGAGTCCTGCCTCCTGGTGTGGACCACGCCCACACCCATGGGCGAGAAAATCACTGGGGCCTTCCAGCTGCCCCGGCAGCAAATCTGCTCCAGCCTCCTGAGACGCCAGGTGGTGCAGGCCAACTTCCACAGCTTTGCCGAGGTCAGCAGACACGGCTTCGACGTGCTGGGCTTGCATTTCCACTTCTGCCACGCCAGGGAGCTCCTGCATATGGACAGGGTGCACTGGCACCAGTGTGTGCACCGCCACGTGTCCTACCTGCTTCTGGCCTACGTGGCCGATGCCTGGGGCGTGCAGCTGCCC
>CAUYQG010223041.1:0-13319 GCA_963574415.1 Tarsius wallacei | reverse complement strand
AAAAAATAGCTAAGTGTGGTGACATGTGCCTGCTACTCGGGAGGCTGAGGCAGGGGGATTGCCTGAGCCCAGGAGGTAGAAGCTGTGGTGAGCCATGATAGCGCCACTTCACTGTAGCCTGGGCAACAGAGTGAGACCCTAACTGAAATTAAAAAAAAAAAGATAAAGAAGGGATCTTGTTATGTTGCCCAGGCTGGTCTTGAACTCTTGGCCTCAAGTGATCCTCCTGCCTAGACCTTCCAAAGTGCCTGGATTATAGGCATGAGCCACCATGCTCAGCCTCATTGGCTGTTTGTGAGATGGGGAGATTATTCTGGATTATCTGGTGGACCCAATGTAATCCCAGAGTCCTTAAAGGTGGAGGAGAGTCAGGGCCAGAGTGAGGAGGTGAGAGGACTGGACAGGTCATTGCTGGCTTTGATGATGGGGGAAGGGGGTGAGAGCCAAGGAATGGGAATGTGGGTAACCTCTAGGGACTGGAAAAGGCAAATAAATGAACTCTTCCTAGAGCCTCCAGGAGGAACATGGTCCTGCTGGCACATTGATTTTAACTGAGGAAAACTCATTTCTGACCTCTAGAACGGTAAGGTCATACGTTTGTGTGCTTTATTAAGCCATATGGTTTGTGCCATTTGTTCTGGCAGCAAGAGGAAAGTAATACAGCAAAAGCTGGAGAGGACGTGCCGGTTAGGTCTTCCAGAATCTGGAGCCCATCGTAGCTAACGCAGTAGGAACGAGCTCCACTGGGCCAGGGTGCCGGGTCTGGCTGGTCTCTGCTGCATCAACAGTGTGTAGGGCCATGCTGGCGGCACAGTTGAGCTCGGAAAATACTTGTTGCGTGGATGCAGGAGGTATTGCCTGACATGCAAAGACAAGATGGCCAGGGAGGGGCCCGGGGTTCCATGGAGCCTGGGACAGGAGACCTAGAAGCCAGTGGGGTCAGTGCTGTGACTGGTGCATGTCGTGGGCCAGCAGAGCTGCCTGTGGCTCCCTGGAGCAGTGGTGGTAGAACTGGGGCCAACCTCTGTGGTATCCCTTGCACATGGGACATCCCATCATCACATGGGGAGGGGGCCTCCAGGCCTGGATTTCCACTGCTGAGAGAACGGTGGCGACAGTTTATGTATCACCATGTCACCCTGCAAAAGGATGGCGAGGACAGTATATGCCAGGAGACAGCTTGGATCAGATAGTAACTACAAGGGACAGTATGAACCACTAACAGTATGTGCCAAGGGGCAGCACGTGCCAGGGGCACTATATTCCAGGAGACAGTATATATCAGGAACAGTATGTACCAGGGGACAGTATATACCAGGGGACAGTATTTACCAGGGACAATATGTAACGGGACAGTAGGTACTGGGAATGATATGTATCGGGGGGCAGTATATGCCAGGGACAGCATGGACCAGGGATAGTAATTACCAGGGACAGTATGTACACTAACAGTATGTGCCAAGGGACAGTATATGCCAGGACACTATATTCCAGGGGACAGTATATACCAGGGGACAGTATATACCAAGGGATAGTATGTACTGGGGGGCAGTGTGTCCCAGTGAATGTCTGTGTCGGGAAACAGTATTACCAGGGACAGTGTGTGCCAGTAGACAGTATACGCCAAGGGACAGTAAATGCCAGGGGCAGTATGGACCAGGGGACTGTATGTACCAGGGACAGTATGTACCAGGGGACAGTATTTACCAGGGATAGTATGTAACAGGGGACAGTAGGTACTGGAAATAATATGTACCAGGGGGCAGCATATGCCAGGGACAGCATGTACCAGGGGATAATATGTTCCTGGGACAGTGTGTGCCAGGGTTAGTATGTTCCAGGGGACAGTATGTACCCCAGTGCAATATGGACCTGGGTACAGCTTGGACCAGAGACAGTATGTATCAGGGGGCAGTCTTTGCCAGAGACAGTGTGTACCAGGGACAGATATACCAGGGCACAGTGTGCACCAGGGGACAGTATGTGCCATGGGACAGTGTGTTCTAGGGACAGTGTGTACCAGAGGATAGTATGTGCCTGGGTGCAGTATTTTCCAGGGACAGTGTGACAGATATCCCAGGGTGCAGTGTGTACCAGGGGACAGTATGTGTCAGGAACAGTATATTCTAGGGACACTATGTTCCAGGGACAGTATGTACTGAGGACAGTGTGTGAAGGAGAGAGTACCTATTAGTAAGCATGCCTGCCCTTTGCTCTGTCCCTGTGATCAAAGGGACCCTGTTCGTTTTCAAGCTCCGACCTGTAAGATCCAAGTCATTTTGGCTGTCGAGTCAACGCCCACAAAGCCCCCAAGAGAGCCACTCTACTGTGCCCGCCCCTCGTCCCGCTCCGTCACTGCTGCTCTCTTCACCTTCCATCTTGGCAGGCCCTTTCCAACTTGAAAACTCAGTTTTCTGGTTTATTTAATTTGACATGGTGGAAGCCCTTGTATATAACGTCAAATAAGAAAGACATGTAAGGAAAATATATACGAGTGTAGCATGGTCCCAGTATTATAAAGACATGTGCACATGTACATGAAGAAAAGGGTGGAAAGAAATAAAAAACACTGGAGTGCTGTCACTGGGATGTGGGGTTAAAATGAATTTTTATTACTTTCTTATACTCGTCTATTTTCCAGAAAGGCTGTGATGAACACATATTACTCTTATTGTCAGACTTTCTAAACTCAGGCACTTAAATGAGGACAGGTGGATCGGCGGGGGCCTGAGTGGTGGAGAACAAAGCTCTCCTTTTTTTTTTTTTTTGAGTTGGAAACTCACTCTCTCACCTGGGCTGGAGTGCAGTGACATGATCACAGCTCACTGCAGTCTCGACCTCCTGGACTCAGGTGATCCTTCTGCCTCAACCTCCCAAGTAGCTGGGACTACAGATGTGTGCCACCAGGCCCAGCTAATTTTTTGTAGAGATGTGATCTCTCTGTGTTGCTTAGGCCGGTCTTCAACTCCTTGCCTCAAGTAATCCTCTGCCTCAGCCTCCCAAAGTGCTGGGATTGCAGCTACCACGCCTGGCCTGGAGAACAGATATTTTTTTTCTAGAGAGGTAGAAGCAGTGAGAAAGAAGGAAAGTAAAGAGGTGATGGTTTGATATTTATTTACTTATTTATTTTTTTTAGAGGCAGGATCTCACTTTCTTGCCCAGGCTGGAGTGCAGTGATGTGATCATAGCTCCTTGAACTCCTGGGCTCAAGTGATCTTTCTACTTCAGGTTCCCAAGTAGCTGAGACTACAAGAGTGAGCCACCATGCCCAGCTATTTTTTTTTTTTTTTTATAGAGACAGAATATTGCTATGTTGCCCAGGCTGGTCTCAAACTTCGGGACTCAAGTGATCCTCCCACTTCAGTATCCCACAGTTCTGGGATTACAGGTGTGAACCACTGTGCCTGACTGGTTTATTTATTTATTTTTAATCATTAAACTTGAGAAAGAAAGCTGCATCTTAACTTGCGTCTTAATACAAGTTATAGCCCATCAGGATTTTCTATTAATGAATCTTACTCCAGAAAATACAGCATGAGAATGCAGCAAGTAATACTGGTTAGAAATAAGAGAAAAATCGAGAGAAGCACCATTACAGCATGAGACTTTATTGCATGTGTCTGAGACATCAGAGAGCAGGCAGGTGAGACCGAGGAAAGCGTCACAGGCCCAGGGCCTGTCCCTTGGGAAGCCTGTCCTGATGGAATATCAGTTTCCAGATAAGGATGGATTATATTTGTCTATGAGGGTAGGCATCAGTCATGGGAGCTTACGCTGCTCCTGGCCTGGGGACGGCTGGGACGTGTGCTGGGGTGGTGACAGCCCTTTCCTGGGTGTTTGCAAGAGAACCCTGCAGGATATGTCGCTTCCTCTGAGCTCACTAAATTGGAGCAATGCTCATGATGATGGGATAAGCTCATGTGTTATAAGAGACATAGAGACCAGTACATGGAGAGAAACAGAGGAAGGAGGAGAGAACAAGAAATAGAAAGAACTCTGGCACAAAATCTAAATAACTAGATCTACTAGGGACCTTCTTAATTGGGAGATTCTTTTGGTAGCTCAAGCTAGTATGAGTTGGGTTTCTGCAGTTTTCGACAACCTGAGGTCACGTTCTCAGGCCAACTTCCCAGAAACCATTTGTAAGACTTGTTTATGTTCGAGACCACAAAGGATATCGATTTTCAAAAGTGGAACCCGGCAGGGCTCGGTGACTCAGCTTGTAACCCCGGCACTTTGGGAGACTGAGGCAAGTGGATTGCCTGAGCCCACAGGTTCGAGACCAGCCCAGGCAACTTGGCGAGGTCTCGTCTTTACAATAAATCAAAAATTAGTCAGGCGTGGTAGCGGGCACCTGTAGTTCCAGCTACTTGGAAGGCTGAGGTGGAAGGATCACCAGAGCCCAACGGGTCGAGGCTGTGATCCTCGTGAGCGTGCCACTGCACTCCAGCCTGGGTGACAGAGTGAGACTCCAACTCAAAAAAGAAAAAGAAAAAAGTAGAACCCACACTGGCCCTGTCTCTGATTATGATGCAATAAAATAAGAGACTGATTAAAAAAGGGAGTGAGGGGGGAGTCAAGAAAGAATCTAAATAGACACATCACAAAAAAAGAAGACATAAGAGTGTCCAAAATGCACCTCAAAAGATGCTCAACACTGCTGCTCATTAGGGAAATAGAAATGCAGACTAAAAGCACATATCCACAAGAATAGATGAAAATGAAAAGACTGACAATAGCGAGTGCTGGTGAGGGCTGGGGAAAGCTGGAACCCTCATACCTTGCTGGTGGAAACGCAAAATGGTTCAGCTACATCGGAAGCTCAGCAGTTTCTTTAAGAGCTAAATATACACGTGTCATATGACCTGGAAATCCCACTAAGTGTCCACCAAGGGATATGGAAACATGTGACCTGTATGCTGTGCTCCTAGCAGCTTTGATCATGTAATAGCCAAAAAGTGGAACCCGTCTAAATATGCATCTGCCAGTGAAAGGCTGAAAAACTGGTGGTGCATGCATCTGTGGATTACTGCTTGAAATCAAAAGGAGGCCAGGCTTGGTGGCTCAGCCTATCATCCCAGCACTTTGGGAGGCCGAGGCAAGTGGTTTGCTTGAGCCCGTGTGTTCGAGACCAGCCTGGGACACTTGGCAAGACCTCAACTCTGCAATAAATCAAAAATTAGCCTGGCGTGGTTGAACGACTGTAGTTCTGGCTACTTGGAAGGATGAGTCAGAAGGATTGCCAGAGTCCAGTAGGTCGATGCTGGGGTGGCCATGAGTGTGACACTGCACTCCAGCCTGGGCGACAGAGTGAGACTCCAACTCCAACTCCAAAAAAAAAAAAAAACAAAAGGAAAGCAACAACGTGGATGAATCTCAGAAGTATTATGCGAAGCGAGAGAAGCCAGACATGAAGGACTGCATGCTGTATTTTCCATTTCTATGAAATTTTGGGTAAGAACTCCCCAAACTGGACTTGGACTTGGGTTGTCATCCTAGAATCTTTCTTCCCCATCCTGGGTCTCTCATGAAACATTCATACAACATAATACATTATTACTATAAAAAATGTGGTAGATTTTTTTTCTTATTGTGGGCAGACAGATATGTTAAGTTTTGAAAAATTTTTTTTTAGTCGAATTCTTACTCTGTCGTCCAGGATGGCATTGAGGTCAGGAGATCCTTCTCCTCAGCCTCCTGAGTAGCTGGGACTACAGGTGCATGCCACTACACCCAGCTAAATTTGTTATTTTTTTGTAGAGATGAGGATTCACTATGTTGCACAGGCTGGTTTCAAATTCCTGGGCTTAAGCGATCCTCCCACCTTGGATTATAGGCGTGAGCCACTGTGCCTGGTCCTATGTTGAGGTTTTTAAAAAAGATCATAAAACTGTATACATGAAGCAATTTTATGTTTGTTAAGTATGTCTATGCATACAAAAGCCTGGAAATACATATTTTATAATGTTTGCTTCTTTAAAAAAATTGTGTCTGGGTATGATGGCTTATGCTATAATCCCAATCCTTTGAAAGGCCGAGGCAGGCAGATTGCTTGAGGCCAGGAATTCGAGACCAGCATGGGCAATATCTTAAAAAAAATTAGCTGGACATGCTGGCACATGCCCATAGTCCCAACTATTCAGGGGGCCAAGGCGGGAGGATTGCTTGAGCTCAGAAGTTCAAGGCTGCAGTGAACTATGATTGCGCCACTGCACTCCAGCCTGGGCAGCAAACAGAGCAAGTCCCTGACTCTAAAAATTAAAAAAAAATAAAAAAATTAAAAAAAAAGTTTGAAAATGTAATGAAAATAAAAACATCTCTTTCAAAAGAGCAACAAACCTATACAATGTTTCCGAATGAACCTAACAAGAAATGAGTGAGACTCACATAGAGAAAACCACCAAAGTTCTGTGAAGGACACAGAACAATCCTCGAGGAGATGGGAGAGACAGCCCGTGATCCATCCAGAATGGGATGACCAATATTGGAAAGGCACAATTCTCCACAATTTTGTGGTCCGGTTTCAAACTATTCTAATAAGACATGCAAACAGACTTCTGTTCTAATCTGGGAAGTTGTTTCTAAAATTCAAATGGCAGAATAAATACAAAAGATGATACTGGAGATCTCTGAATTATGAGGGAAGATTTGCTTCATCAGATACAAAATGGGCAACAGAGCAACAGTGTTAAATGTGGTAGTGTTGGCACAGGAAGAGTAAACAGGTCAGTGGATGAGTAGAGTTCCGAGATAGACCAATTGTGCAAGGGTGTCCAGGATTGAAAAATGTACCTCCCACATTTGTGTCCACCCAAAACCTCAGAATGCGACCTTATTTGGAAGTAGAGTCCTTGCAGATATAATTAGTCAAGGTGAGTCTATACTGGATGATGGCGGCCCTCCATACAATGACTGATGTCCTTATAAGACAGCAAGGAAGACAGACCCACACAGAGGGAAGAGATGGAGGCAGAGATTGGGGTGATGCAGCAACAAGCCAGGAAATGCCAAGGATTGCTGGCAGCCCCTAGAAGCCGAAGGAGTCAATGAGGGATCCTTCCCTGAAGCTTTCAGAGGGAGTATGGCCTGGCCGACACCTGATTTCACCTGATTTCTGAACTCCAGAACCGTGAATCAATTTCTGCTTTTTGAAGCTGTTCAGTTTGTGGTAGTCCTTGTGGCATCCCTAGGAAACTTTTACAGAGGGCATTGAATTGCAGATAATGATGACATTAGGATGAGTGCAGAGAGGTGGATTAGACTGTTATAGGTGTGAGGCTCATTAGTAATCTTTCACTGAAGCTGTGGTGGCTGTGAGTATGCCACTGCACTCCAGCTTGGGCGACAGAATGAGACTCCAACTCAAAAAAAAGAAAGAAAAATTTGATGGATTTAAACATCTATATGCTAAAAAATAAAAAACCCCACTAAGAACAATGGTAAAAGACAAATGACACACATAGGGTATATTCTTGCCAAAACTTAACCTGAATTTAACTGAGCCTCTAGATTTCAACTCTCATTTATAGGAAAGATGAGTGGTCGTGGGACAGGTTAGAGGACCGCAGGAAACAACAGCTGGACAAACCCAGAATGTGAGTCACTCCACAAGACTCCTGGCTTGGACTCCTTGAAAAACCAATGTCATAAAAAAAAAATAAGAAGAAAAAACAAGTAGCTGTGGAGATTTGTTAAAAAGCAAATGCAACCCAGCTCCTGGTTGGGTCCTGGTTAGAGAAAGAAAAATTGGGGGGACTGCTGGGAAAATTTGAATCTTGATGGAATATTAGGTGATGATATGGTCTCAATGTTTGTGCTCCCCCAAAATTCACCAGCCAGGACAGACAGCCTCCCTAGACATCAAATCTGCAGGGGACTTGATCTTGGACTTTCCAGACCTGTGAGAAATACTCATAAATTTCTGTTGCTTGTAAGCCACTCAATCTATAGTCTTTTGTTATAGAGTCTTGAATGGGCTGAGACAGATGAGATCAGGAAATTATTTTTCATTTTCTCAAGTGTGATAATGGTTTTGCAGTTAGCTAGAAGGCTGTTCTGGCTCTCAGGTAATTTTTTTTCTTTTTTCTTTTTTTGAGTTGGAGTCTCACTCTGTCGCCTTGGCTGGAGTGCAGTGGCACACTCACAACCACCCCAGCGTCAACTTGCTGGCCTCCAGCGATCCTTCTGCCTCAGCGTGTCAAGAAGCCGGAGCAGCTGGGCCCGGTGGCTCAGCCTGTAATACCACGCCTTGGGAGGCTGAGGTGAGTGAATTGCCTGAGCCCGTGGGTTCGAGACCCGCCTGGACAACTTGGCGAGACCTCATCTCAACAATAAATCAAAAAAAAAAAAAAAAATCAGCGGGGCGTGGTAGCGCATGCCTGTAATTCCAGCTACTCGGAAGGCTGAGGCGGAAGGTTTGCCGGAACCCTGCAGGTCGAGGCTGCGGTGGCCGGGAGCGGCCACTGCACTCCAGTCTGGGCGACGGAGTGAGACTCCAACTCAAAAAAAACACAAAGAAGCCGGAACTACAGGCGCATGCTACCATGTCTGGCTAATTTTTGATTTATTGTAGAGACGAGGTCTCATCAAGTTTCCTGGGCTGGTCTCGAACTCATGGCCACCACAGCCTTGACCTGCTGGGTGCAGGCGATCCTTCCACCTCAGTCTTCCAAGTAGCTGGAACCACAGGTGCACGCCACCATGCCCTTCTATTTTTTTTAAATTTATTGCCCATTTTCCTCTAGGACTCCCTTTTTAATAAAATGTATTTATTGCAGTTGGGTGTGATGGCTCACGCCTATAATCTCAGCACTTTGGGAGGCAGAGGTGAGAAAATTGCCTGAGTCCAGGGGTTCAAGACCATCCTGGGCAACTTGGCAACAGAGTGGGACGCCTACTAAAAAAAAAAAAAAAAAAAAAATTATCGTAGAGATGAGGTCTCTCCAAGTTGCCTAGGCTGGTCTTGAACCCCTGGCTTAGACAATTCTCTCAGCTCTACCTCCCAAAGTGCTGGGATTCCTAGCGTGAGCCACCACGCCCGGCCTCAGGTGGTGCATCTTGAAATATTTAGTAGCAAAGTGTCATCAATATCCATGTCTTTTCAAATGATCGGCAAAAACAAGTTGGTAAAACGGATGTGGCAAAATACTGAGGATTTGGTGGAGGGTACCAGGTGATTACCACACCCTCCTTTCAACTTGACTGTGAATATAATTAAAAGTTGGTGGGAAAAAGGCAGCTGCAACGTACATCAATGGACACAAGGTTACACCCATACTTTATTCCTTAAGTAAGTAAAAAAGAGAGTCCTAGAGGAAAATGGGCAATTTAACATAGAGAGGCAATTTGCAGAAAGAAAGTTAAAATGCCAAATAAATACAGGACAAGATGACCTCATCCCAGTAATAATAAAATGAATGCAAGTTAAAATAACAATGCAAACCCACCAGATTGTCAGCAGATACACTAACAAAATTGTGAGGAAGACTTAAGAACACAGCCTCCTTCTAGGATGTGGGTTGCAGCCTTTTTTTTTTTTTTTGAGTTGGAGTCTCACTCTGTCGCCCAGACTGGAATGCAGTGGCCGCTCCCGGCCACCGCAGCCTCAACCTGCTGGGCTCCGGCAGTCCTTCCGTCTCAGCCTTCCGAGTAGCTGGAACTACAGGCGCGCGCTACCATGCCCGGCTGATTTTTTGATTTATTGTAGAGATGAGGTCTCGCCAAGTTGCCTAGGCGGTTCTCGAACCCGCGGGCTCAGGCAGTCCACTCACCTCAGCCTCCCAAAGGCGCGGGATTACAGGCTGAGCTACCGAGCCCGGCTGCAGCCTCTTTAATAGATGCAGCCTTCTCGGCGGGCGAGTCCTCTATGTCTGTCAACATTTAAAATACCCTTTCACCCAGGAACTTCACTTCCAGGACTCCACCCTTTGGGAATACTCACACAGGTGTGCGGAGAGCCAGGTGTAGGGAGGTTATTACAGTACGGTTAGTAGAAAATGGAAAACGACTTTGATGCTTATCCGTAGGGGAGTGGTCCAATAAATTATAACCCACAGAAGGGAATAAATACATTAGAAAGGAAGAACATCTATAAATAGGAAGTTGGAAGTGGAATTTGGAATGATGTGGCGTTAAGTTGCAGAATTCGGAGGTGTCAGACCAAACTCGAAAATTTGTGTGCGACTCCTTTTCTGGTTTTTCTAGCTGGAAAAGCGTCTGGAGGGGAGTGATGTTAAAGATAGGGCTGGGAGAGGAAGGGTCAGGTCTTTTTCTTTCCTTTCATGTGTTTCACATTTTTCACTTTCTTTTTTTTTGAATCAGAGTCCCACTCTGTTGTCCAGTCTGGAGTGCAGTGGCATGATCATGACTCACCACAGCCTTGACCTCTTGGGCTCAAGCAATCCTGCCTAAGCCTTCCGAGTAGCTGGGGCTAGAGGTGCACACCACTGTGCGTGGCTAAGTTTTCTGTTTTTGTTTTTGTTTTTTCTGTAGAGATGAGATCTTGCTATGTTGCCTAGGCGGCTGGTCTCGAACTCTTGGGCTCCAGCAATCCTCCCGCCTTGGCCTCCCAGAGTTCTGGGATTATAGACATAAGCCACTGTGCCTGGACTATTTTTGAAATTCTTACATAATGTGTGCCTTAATTCTTTTTGCTTTGTTTATTTTTAAAATTTTTCTTTTTCTTTTAGAGCTGTGGAGTACATGTGGGGATTTACTATATAAGTAGATTTCGTGCAGGTGAACTTTGAGCTTCTAGTGGACCTGGCACCCAGTGTGTAGTTGTGTGCTATTTTTATTTATTTATTTAATAAAAACTTTACTGATTGAACTTGGTGGTTCGGCCTGTAATCCCAGCACTTTGGGAGGCCAAGGCAAGTGGATTGCCTGAGCCTGTGGGTTCGAGACCAGCTCTGGCAGCTTGGCAAGACCTCAACTCTACAATCAATCAAAAATTAGCTGGGTCTAGTAGCACACGCCTATAGTTCTGGCTACTTGGAAGGCTGAGGCGGAAGGATCGCCAGAGCCCAGCAGGTCAACGCTGGGGTGGCCGTGAGCGTGCCACTGCACTCTAGCCTGGGCAACAGAGTGAGACTCCAACTCAAAAAAACAAAAAACAAAAAAACTTTACCATTACAAACAATGTACATAACTTTGCCATTTCAACCATTTTGAAGTGTACATTTCAGTGGCATTATGTACATTTACGTTATCATGGAATCATCATTCCTATCTAGTTCCAAAATGTCTCATCACCCTGAAAGGAACCCCATCCCATACCCTTTGGCAGTCACCTCCCTTCCCCTGCCCCGGCCCCTGACAACCCCCAATGTACTTTTTGTAGACTTCCCTAAGGAGCATTTCGTATTAATAGAATCATACAATATGTAGACTTTTGTGTCTGGCTTCTTTCACTTAGGAGTATACATGAGCTTTGTAATTTTTTTCAAAAGGGTTTTACTCTGTTGCCCAAGCTGGAGGGTAGTGACATGGTCATGGCTCACTGCAGCCTTCACTTCCTGGGCTCAAGCAATCCTCCTGTCTCCACTTTCCAAGTAGCTGGGACTACAGATGGGCACCATCACCTCCGGCTAATTTTTCTATTATTTTTGTAGAGAACAGGGTCTCACTTTGTTGCCCAGGCTGGTCTTGAACTGGCCTTAAGCAATCCTCCTGCCTCAGCCTCCCAAAGTGCTGGGGTTACAGGTGTGAACCACCATGCCTAGTCTGAATTTTTGAATATTTTTATTTAAAATGATAAACATAAGCCAGGCCAACTAAGAATGGAGGGTTGAGTCTGGGGGTCACAGACTTGAGAGGTGTCTTATAGGTGGGTTGCCACTTAACAGAACCTCATGGTCTGGCACCAGCACAGGGTAGAGGCATCAGCTTTGGGCAGGAGAGTGGGCAGAGGAAGCAGGGATTATTTCCATGTCAGGGCCAGAAGCTTGCCAGCCTGGCTTCCACCACCCACCACACCTAAAGGGCTGGGTGAGGAGCTTAGGTAGGACAGATCCAGCTGCCCTTCCAGAATCCCTGAAAAAAGCTCAGCTTTGTCAGCAGTGGCAGTGGTGTGGCCTACAGGTGGCAGAGAGCAGGAGATGCCCAGGGCCACCTGGTGGACCTCGGCTGGATGCTTGGTGATGTGAGCAGAATTTGCAGAGTGCCCGGTCCAGGAGAACGGCCTGTGTCCCCTGGAGGCTGAGGCCCGGGTTTCAGGATGAGCTGAGCTGGGTTTGAGTTTTGGAGTGTGGCTTGGGGCAACTTCTCTCAGCATTTGGAGCCTCAGTTTCCCTTTCTGCCAAGCGAGCAGGATAACAGCACAACCCTTTCAGGTTTCCTTGAAGATTCAGGAGGTGTGTGGCCTACAGTAAGCCTTGGCCAGGGCCAGGGCTAGCTGCTGCAGCGACTGACTGACCTTGAATGTGAACCAGCCACACCCTCTGGGAAACTACAGGATAAAGATACGGGTCAGTCCAGGAAAGGAGAGTTGAACCCCTGACAATGTGACTCTGGGGACCTGGGCTCTGTCAAGTAATAAGATGCTTGCAGTTCCTTCCTGGGGAGCTGGGTGGGATGGCCCTAGAGTATGATGGCTCCACCCTGCAGGGAAAGGCAGACTGTCAATAGCAGGGAGCTGTGGGCCCAGGAGGCCTGATTCAGATAGAGGATGGGGAAGGTGTGGGGTGGAGAGGGGCCTGGGTAGAGCTAACTGTACAAAGGCAGGAAACCTCGCTGCTGCCTTGGGGTCAGTTGCTGCAGAAGGCCTAAGCCCTCAGCATTGGCTCTCTAAAGGAGGGGAGGGATCTAAGTTGGGTAGGGATTTGAAAATCAAAATCATTTTTCTTAATTATAACAGTAAAACATATTTCATCCGGGCATGGTGGCTCATGCCTGTAATCTCAGCACTTTGGGAGATCAAGGCGGGAGGATTGCTTGAGGCCAGGAATTCGAGACTAGCCTGGACAATGTAGCAAGATCCCTGTCTCCACACTCACACACACACACACACATACACACACACACACAAACAAAAACCTGGGTGTGGCGGTTCGTGCTTGTAGTTTCAGTTACTTGGGAGGCTGAGGAGAGAGGATTGCTTAAGCTCAGGAGGTTGAGGCTGCAGTGAGCTATGATCACATCACTGCACTCCAGCCTGGGTGAAAGTGAGACCCTGTCTCTTAAAAAAAACAAAAACAAACAATAAAACATATCCCGTAGAAAATATAGATAAAATAAAGCTTACCCAGAAAACAATATTAATCTTCTTATATAATTTTTTTCTTCCTTGCATGCTTACATGGATGATATGTAGATATAAT
>CAUYQG010223034.1:0-59790 GCA_963574415.1 Tarsius wallacei | reverse complement strand
CGGTTAGGGGTTAGGCATACAAAAATATTTCGTTCAGGTAAATATATGATTATAAGTAGTGACAAATTTAAGGAAGCAAATTAAAGCCTTGTGTATTCATTTGCTAGGGCTGCCATAACAAAACACCACAGCCTGGGCTGCTTAAACAACAAATTTATTACCTTACAGTTCTGGAGACTAGAAGTTCAAAGTCAAGGTGTCAGCAGGGTTGGTGTCCTCTGAGTGCCATAAGCAAAGGACACATTCCAGGTGTCACTCTTTGGGGTGCAGATGCCTGCCTCCTCAATGTGTCAAATGATCATCCCCCAGTAAATGCATGTGTATGGTATCTCCCTAGGTGTCCAAATTTCCTCCTTTTTAAAAAAATAAAGATAACATAATAAAATAAAATTTAAAAAAAAAAAGATATTAGTCATGTTGGATTAGGGTCTACTCCAATGATCTTGTTTTATTTTATTGTATTTTGTTTTATTTAATTTTATTTTTTTGAGTTGGAGTCTCACTCCCTCTTGTCACCCAGGCTGAAGTGCAGCGGCATGCTCACGGCCACCGCAGCCTCGACCTGCTGGGCTTAGGCAATCCTTCCACCTCAGCCTTCCAAGTAGCCAAAACTACAGATGAGCACTACCATATCTGGCTAGTTTTTTGTGTGATTTATTGTAGAGACGAGGTCTCGCCAAGTTACCTGGGCTGGTCATGAACTTACAGGCTCTGGCAATCCACTCGCCTCAGCCTCCCATAGTGCTGGGATTACAGGCTGAGCCACTGAGCTCGGCCTTCTTCTTTTTGTTTTTTTCATGGAATCAACACTTAGAATGATGTGTTGGGGTGGGATGGGTCAATAAAAACTTCATTGCCCCAAGCTTTTCATCTTCTTTCTTCTTTGCCTTAGAATTGGCCAGTTTGAGTTAGTTCAGCAGACCCTGAGACAGAGGAGCTGTTCTTATTTGTCTGGTATCTGGCCCTAGGATGATCAGATAATGGTCCTGAGTGTGAGGGTCCAGTAGAGGAGGTGGTTAGGGTTATGGGATGTGAGCTGGGTGGTTTGTATACAAAGGGCATACTAACAATCAGGTTTGCTATCTCTATGAATTAGCTAACACTGAGAGGGAGCAGTCTCCCCATGGTCAGTAAACTACCAAGATGTCAAAGCATCAGATTCAAACCATAAGTCATGGTTAATACAGCAGGTAATGTAGTTTGAATGATGTTTCTACCACCATCTTATTTAGAAACACAACTGCCTGATAAAAGTCTTTTCTCTGGAGAGCCAAAAAAATCTCACATAGATTTTCACAGTCCCTTCCAAATGCCCTCATTAAGAGTGTGATTGGCTTGCGTGGTGGCTCATGGTAATCCCAACACTCTGGGAGACCAAGGAGGGAAGATTGCTTGAGCCCAACTTGGGCAACATAGTGAGACCTTGTCTCTACAAAAATAACTGATAGATAGATAGATAGATGATTGATAGATAGATAGATAGATAGATAGATAGATAGATAGGTAGGTAGATAATAAAAATCTAAAAAATTAGCCAGGCATGGTGGCATGCACCTGTAGTCCCAGCTATTGAGGAGGCTGAGGCAAAAGGATTACCTGAACCCAGGAGGTCAAGGCTGCAGTGAGCCATGATCATGTCACTGCATTCTAGCCTGGGCAACAGAGTGAGACCCCAACTCAAAAAAAAAAAAAAGTGATAGTGAGCACAAGGATTCTTAATTTGGACTTTAGGCACGAAACTTCCTAGGGAGTCTGAAAAATTCAGCAAAATGTTAAAAACTAGTATGTATGCTTTCATTTCCATGGGGAGAGACACACATGCTTCATTTATAGTTTCAAAGGGGTCCAGAACCTCAGAAGTTCAGACTATACAATATAATTTTAAGCTACTGTTTCCTAATTTGTTTGTTCATTTCTGTACCAGGAAATGCATTACAAGTGCTTCCTCATTTAAAGGGAAAGGTGATTTACTCGAATGTTTGGGCAAAGATGATCTATTCCTGACTCTTTGAGTCACGACTTTCATAACTGCTTTGTACTATCTCACCCATCCAGGCCTGGTGAGTGAATTAGGAGCTGAATTGTGTTCTTTCAAATTCATGTGTTGAAATCTTAACCCCCAGTACCTCAAAATTTAATTATATTAGGCTAGGTTCAGTGGCCTATGTTTATAATCCCAGAATTTTGGGAGACCAACGCAGGAGGATTACTTGAGCCCAGGGGCTTGAGACTAGTTTAGGCAACATAGTGAGACCTTATATCTGGAAAAAAAAAAATTAGCTGGACGTGGTGGCACACACCTATAGTCCCAGTTATGAAGGAAGCTGAGGAGAAAGAATCACCTAAGCCTAGGAGGATGAGGCTGCAGTGAGCCATGATCATGCCACTGCACTCCAGCCTGGGCAACAGAGTAAGACCCTGACTAAAAAAAAAAAAAGTTACTCTATTTGTAGTAAAGCCTTTAAAGACACTGCTAAGTTAAAACAAGATCATGACTGGATGCGGTGGCTCATTCTGTAATCCCAGCACTTTGGGCGGCCAAGGCGAGAGGATGGTCTGAGCCTGGGGGGTTCGAGATCTGCCTGGGCAGCTTGATGAGATCTCATTTCTACAATAAATCACACAAAAACTAGCCGGGTGTGGTGGCGTACATCTGTAGTTCCAGCTACTTGGAAGGCTGAGGCAGAAGGATCGCCTGAGCCCAGCAGGTCAAGGCTGTGGCAGCCATGAGCATGCCACTGCACTCCAGCCTGGGCATCAGAGTGAGACTCCAACTCAAAAAACAAACAAAAAAGAAAAAAACTTTGGCATTCTTAATTCATTTAAAAGACTCATTCTTATCAGTAAAACCTCAAATACCCAGAGACCATAAAAAGCTTTGTTTTCCTAAAGCCAGTAATTTCAGAAAGACTAAAAATAAACACATATCCAGCCTGGCACAGCAGAATTTTAGATACGCAAAGAGCTTGCTGGGAAATGTAGTCCCAAACTTTGTGAATATAGTATTGATTTAATTATGGTCATGAATCAATATGCTTTCCCCGGGCCTACCTACAGGGAGCAGACAAGATCTGAATTCTTACATGAATGGAACTCATGGAAGTTACGAAAGTATGGACTCTGGAGATCAAGCAATACTTCTAGTGAAAAATTCAACAAAGAATTTCTGCAGTTGCACAGTGAGGGGATGGGGAAGCAGCAAAAGTCAGACCCTCTTATATATAACTTATCAGAATTCATGAAATAAAGGCTTCAATTTCTTACATTTATAGTTTGTAGAATATTTTGTTGAATTCTGCTACCCAGAAAAAGTCATAGCAGTTGGTCTTCTTTTTTGTTGGAGACAGGATGAGCACTTTCTTGGCAAGCCTGGGGGAAGTTTAGCTGTTAGGGTCCTACAAAGCGGCCATCCCGGGATCTCTGACTTTCTATGCATGGTCTCAACTGCATTTTCACAGCTGTTAATTTCTCCTTTCGTCTGTGTCTCTCTTTAAGTACCTCTTAGGAGGGAAACTGCTAGGGGAGGGAGGGGCATACCTCATCAACAAGGGTGCCTGCATGATCAATGTTTGTATACCTAACCCTGAATTGTACCCCACATCTTTATAATAAATAAATTTTTTTTAAAAAGAGGCAAGGACTCTGGGTTGAAGCTCAAGGTAAAACTGACAATCCCTGAAGAATCAGCGAATAGGTAGGACAAACAACAGGGACAAGGTTGATGCCGAGATTTATGGACAAGTGGGAAAATGGGGTTGCTATAATTTGAGATTGAGGAGGCGGAGTCAGGTGTTTGATTTGTGGCCTGTTTTTGTTGTTGTTGTTGTTGTTGGTTGCGGTGGTGGTGGTGTTTTTGAGTTTTGTTTTTGTTTTGTTTTGTTTTGTTTGAGTTGGGGCCTCACTCTGTTGGTCAAGCTGGAGTGCAGTGGCAAAAACCACTGCTCACCGCAGCCCCCGGCCTCCTGGGTTCAAGTGATCCTCCTGCCCCAGCCACCGGAGTAGCTGGGACTAAGGCGCGAGCCACCACGTCCGGCTGAGATGAGGCCTCGCCATGTTGTCCAGGCCGGTCTTGAACTGGGCTCAGGCAATCCTCAGGCTTCCGCCTTCCAAAGTGCTGGTATTACAGACATGAGCCTCTGCACCCTCCCAGATTTGCGGCATTTCAACATGTCCATAAAATATCCAAGTGAAGAATGTCTCTGACAGTAGGGAATTCAGGGTGAAAGTGTGAGCTGCGGCTGTGGCTGTACATTTGGGAGTCTGGAGTGTGTCGGTGGCACCTAAAGCCTTAAGGTTCGTTGCCAACACAGAGTGAACGACTGAACCCTGGGGCGTTCGGACAACTGGAAGTGGGGGAAATGTGCTAGATCAGCGGTCCCCAACCTTTTTGGCATCAGGGACCAGTTTCGTGGAAGACAATTTTTCCCACGCGGTGTGGGGCGGGGGGGTCATCAGGTATTAGCGTCCTATAAGGAGCGCGCAACCTAGATCCCTCACGTGCATAGTTCACAATCGGGTTCGCACTCCTATGAGACTCTTATGCCACCTCTGAGCTGACAGAATGCGGAGCTCCACTCGCCGACGCGCACCTCTTACCGTGCAGCCCGGTTCCTAACAGGCCACGGACCTGTTAGGATTGGGGAGTCCTGTGCTAGATCGTCAGAGTCCACCTGTGCACCGCCGCCATGCCTGTCAAAGCTTAAGAACTATATTTCCCAGAACCCTCTCCGCCTCCGCGTCAGAGGCGGCCAGTGAAGTCCCGCGAGATTTGGAAGGCGGAAGTGAAGCGGAAGCCATTACTCCCAGGAGTCGGTGGCTCCGAGACACATGGGCAGAGGAAGGGTCCACGGCGGCTTCTTCCGACTCTTTGGGGACCCTCCGCTTCCCACGTCAGCCGGGACCTCCCGTGTGAATGTCTCATCCCTTCCGCGGCAGCTTGCGTGACCTCCGCTCCCCCGATTCTGCCCCCAGTCGTGTAAGCCCCGCTTTCCCCCGGCGTTCCTGAGGTGGAGGGAGGCCCACCTAGCGGAGGAATGAGGGGTGCAGGGGCCGGGGACCAGGCAGCGGGGCTGCTGGGAGAGGAGTGCGTTTAGATCCTGCGATCAGCGTTGTGCAGAGCTGGGGCCGTGAGGACTGAGATACGGGTGAGCGAGGCACTGGGAACCTGGTCAGAAAACCTCGAGTCTTTGGGGTGGGGGCGGAAAAGCCCGGCCGAAGAGAGTTCAGGTGGGGGGCAGAGAGGGGCAAAGAATTTGGGGATAAACCACCTTCTGCTCTGTAGTCAGTTTTGCTTAAGTTAATATAGGCACACTGGATTTCTTTTTTTCTTTTTAATTTTTTTGTAGAGACGGGGGTCTCGCTGTGTTGCCCAGGCTGGTCTCGCACTCCTAGCCTCGATGGATCCTCCCAAAATGCTGGAGTCACAAGCGTGAGCCACGGCGCCCGGCCTGGTTTTCTTTTTGTTAGCATTTGCCTTGAATACCTTTGATACTTTTAGCTTCATTCAATATCCTGTATTACTTAAGTTCGTTAGTACTGTGATTGTCAGTATTTTGCATTGGATTTTACTGTCTTGTGCTGCTTGTCTTTTTCCTTTCAAATACCTTTACATTGGAAAATAGGACATATATACAAAAAAAGTAAGATTGTGTACAAACACAATTTAAAAGACTACAGGAAAGTGAATCTACAAACTAAGCCAAGAAAGAGGATATTAACCCTTTGCACTCGGATGTCCCCTCTCAGGGAACATAAAGAGATTGCTGGTGATTATACAGGACAAACTTATGCCCTGGCAGACTTTTCAAAACTGTATGTTTTCTTCAAGCTTTCCATTCAAGTTGCGCGAAAAAGCAAAGAGATGGAATATATACTGAGATATATGAGAGATGTCAAACAAATTACTATTGCATACCATGTATCAATGAACCTGCATGCATGTCCATCACACGTTTGGTTCCAACGCTATGCTATTTAATATGAAGTGATTCGTTTTTCACTATTTCATAAAAAAGTGCAGTCGAGTTGCTGGCAGGTGATCTGTGAGTGCAAAGGGTTAAGTGCGCTGCTTCTAATCTGCATCCTCCTGTCCTGTGATTTTCTCTGTGGATTTTACTGCTTTTTTTTTTTTTTTTTTTTTTTTGAGTTGGCGTCTCACGCCGTCGCCCCGACAGAAGGGCAGTGGCCGCTTCCGGCCACCGCAGCCTCCACCTGCTGGGCTCCGGGGATCCTTCCGCCTCAGCCTTCCGAGTAGCCGGAACTACAGGCGCACGCTACCACGCCCGGCTAATTTTTTTGATTTTTATTGTAGAGATGAGGTTTCTCCTGCCCAGGCAGGTCTCGAAACCGTGGGCTCAGGCAATCCACTCACCTCAGCCTCCCAAGGCGCGGGGTTACAAGGCTGAGCCACCGAGCCCGGCTGGATTTTACTGCTTATAACCTGTTTTCTCAAGAATGTATTTCCTAAGTTTGATGGTTGTTTGTGAATGGACTCACACTCTTAAGTATTTTCAGAGACATTTTTTATTTTGTTTGGTGTTTTTGGATCTATGCTTAAGAAATTTTTCTTTTTCGTTTTGGGTTTATGCCAGCCTCATAAAATGGAGTGGAAGTGTTCTCTTTTTTTCCCCTAAACTCTGGAATATTGTGCATAAGAGTAGAACCATTTGTTCTTTAAAAGGAAGTGGTACCTGGAAAAACCATTTATGTCTGGAGTTTTCTTTGTGGAAAGTTTAAAAGCTATTGTTTCAGTCTTGTTTTACTTTTAATGCATTACATTTGTAATGTCTACTTTTTTATTCCTAATAGTTACATGTTGCTTTTAAAAAAATACACTGTGTCAAAATGTTATCTTTTTTTCCTCAAATATTTTTTGTCTTGATTAAACCACTCTATGATATGTATGCTTTCTGTTTCATAACTTTCCAGTATTTTTTGTTCATTTGTTTTGAATTAGGGTCTCTGTTTTCCAGGCTGAAGTACAGTGGCACAATCACAACTCACCGCATTCTCGACTTCCTGAGCCCAGAGGATCCTCCCAACTCAGCCTCCCAAGTAGCTGGAACTACAGGGGGGCACCCCTATGCCCAGGTAATTTTTTTATTTCTTTTTAAATTTTTTGGTAGAGATGGGAGTCTCACTATATTGCCTAAGCTGGTCTCAAATCCCTGGCTCAAGCAGTCCTCCCACCTCAGCCTCCTAAAGTGCTGTGAATACAGGCGTGAGCCACTGTGCCTGGTCAACTTTTCATTTTCTGTTGTTTTTAATCATTTTATTCCTTTTACTTTTTGGGGTGTTTCTTTCCATTTTCTTAGGTTGGATACCTATCACATTCCAAAGAACTGCAATATAGTGTTTTAATATATTTAACCCTTTGCACTTGGATGTCCTCTCTCAGAGGACATAAAGAGATTGCTGGTGATTATACAAGACAAATAAGCACAAATTTTTTTTTAAATGTATGTTTCCTTGAAGTTTTCCATTCGAAAACAATGAAAAGCCTATGTCCCATTTGAAATTTGTCAAGCTTCTGATCTATCAGTTGAGAAGTGGTTTTGAGGAATCACAAGTGCTTCCTTCCATGTCGTCTTTAAACAGCATACTGGACAATAAACTGCATATTATTAATATGGGAGGAAGAAAACAAGACTGCATTGTCTGCTCGAATAGAAAAGCACCAGATGGAAGACATCAAACAAATTACTATTGCACAACATATACCAATGAACCGGCAGTGTATGTCAGTGACCATTTCACACATTATCACACGTTAGAAAAATATAAGATATACAATTTTGATTTTTTGTCATAAATAGGTTTCTCAATATCCAAAATTCCATTATAAGCTAAATATCAGTACAATAACATAATTGATTCCAATGCTATACTACTTAATATAAAGTGATTAGTTAATTATTTAGAACTTTTTCTTTTATTTTTCACTTCTGTAACTTTTTCCCCCTGCTTATCTTTTGGTTATTTTTTGCTAACTTCATTGCACTGTGGTCAAGAGCTTGAAGCCATTTTCTGAGACAAGAACTATGGCCTCATGTGGATGGGTTTTATAGTTAGGAAATGCTCTTATGTTGTGTTCATTCTTTGTGTAGGTACTGAATTGCCTTCTTGAACTATATTTGTGAGAGCTCTGATGGTGGCTTCATCCATTTCTCAGAGAGTTCTGTCCTTTTTTCTCCTTTTTTGAGCTCTTTCTGCATTTATACTTTTCATTATGTACTAGCTCATTTTCCTTTATGAGTTTTTTTGCCTTAATCCATTCTATCTGGTATGGACATAGTCAAGCCAGCATGCAGTTGTTGTTTTGTTGTTGTTGTTGTTGTTGTTGTTGTTGTTTTTCTTCTGTCTTGTATTTCTTTTTATATCCATTCTTATCGTTATGCTTTAGATATTTCTTATACATAGCATAATTGGATTATCTTAACCTATTCTGTGTGACTTATCAGTATTTTAAAGCGTTAAGTCTATAAACATCTTTTATATTAATATAGTTGGATGTTACAATAATATAGTTGGATGTTATGAAAATATAGTTGGATGTTACGATAATATAGTTGGATATTACGAAAATATAGTTGGATGTTACAATAATATAGTTGGATGTTACGATAATCCTATCTTTCTTTTTTCTCTAGCTTCTTTTGATTTGAATATTATTCATTCTACTTTTTCCTCTGCACATTTTGAATGGTTTTAGTGGTTGAACTAAACAGTTCTTAATTTTGTTCATTAAGTTTGGATTCTGACATGTGCTATCACTCTCCTGATGTACATGTTTTTCTTATTATACATTTTAGGGGTTTTTTTTTAACCTTAAAAGAGATTAGTATTTTTGCACAGTCATTTTTTGTGTCATACTCACACACTTGCTACTTACTTTTCCTTACTTGCTTCTTATCCTGTGGTATAACTTCTTGCCTTTTTTTTTTTTTTTCTTACTTCTTTCTCCCTGAACTACATCTTTTAGAATGTCTCCTCTGTGGGTGACAAGTTCCAACGTACTGTTTTGCCTTCTTTCTCAGTGGACAGTATTGGTGGTTGTAGGATCTTATATTTTATTCCAAAACTATGTAGATGTTCCACTGTCTTCTGACTTCCATTGCTGCTGATGAGTCAGCTGTCAGCCTGATGTCCATTTCTTTAGAGCAGTGGCTCTTCCTGTGTGGTTTCCCAGCTAGCAGCAGTGTCACCTGGGAGCTTGTTAGAAATGCATATTCTTAGACCCCATGTCCCAGGTCTTCTGAATCAGAGACTCTGGAGATGGGGCCTAGCAATCTGAGTTTTTTTGTTATTTACAGTGTGTTTTAACAAGACCTGGGGATTTTGGTGTACTCAGAGTTTGAGAACTGTTGCTTTAATGGTCTTTTTCTTCTTTTGGCTACTATTAAGATATTCTTTTTTGCCATTGGTGTTCTCTGGTTCACTGTTACAGCGCCAAAGATTTCTCTTTATCTCTCTTCAATCTATTTACATTTTCCTCCTGAAATGAAAAATCCTCAGCCACTGTATTTAGCAGTAATTACCTCTGCACCTTTGCTCTCATCTGGAACTCTAGTTAGAAATGATTCAGTCATTTTCCCTCTGGCCTCCATGGCTCGTAACTCTCTTTATATGCCTATCTTTTTCTGTACTGTTCTGAAATTTTCTAGAACTAGTTTTTAATTTTTTTTTTAAATCAGAGTCTCATTTTGTAGCCCAAACTAGAGTGCACTGGCTTGATCACAACACATTGTAGCTTTGACCTCCTGAGTGCAAGAGATCCTCCTACCTCAGCCTCCTAAGTAGCTGGGGCTACAGGTACATATCACCACACCTGACTAATTCATTTATTTATTATTTTTGTAGAGATGAGGTCTCACTGTGTTACTCAGGCTGGTCTTGAACTCCAGGGTGCTTTTTTTTTATAGTTGTTTGCATTCTAAAGCTACCCACTTAGGGTTTTTCTTCTTTCTTTTTCTGCTTTTATTTTAGCAACTGTAATTGCCATTTTAGAAATCCCAATTTTTAGTTTTGTGAATGCTAATATTAAAAGAGAAACAACTTCAATAGCTCTGAAAAATTTATCTGTCCATACTAATTTATCCATAGTGATGTCATTCTAATGATCTCGGTTTTGTTTCGTGTTGTATAGAAACGGGCCAGAACATCTCTCTGTTCATAGACCCTACAACTGATCTAGACTCCCCGGCTCCACATCCGACCAGCGTCACTTTGGTGCTGAAGTCTACCTGCTGAGTCTGTGTCCAGGGCCACCTGTTCTTTTGAGACCCTCATCCTGCACTGGCAACCTCCAAAAGTGATAGAATCACTCAGGTGAGACGTTGCCTAGATGCTCTGCTCTAGCCTCTCATTTACATTATTACAAAATGTTGAAAGGGACCACAGATCTGAAATTGATGTGGGTACATTCTCTACGGGTGAACCATCCAGACAATGTGCTGTCTGTGGGCAGTAGTGGAAGCTGATGGGGCTTGAGGTTAGGCTAAGCCATTTGGCTGTGTCTTAGCACCCAGGCTACTATTAATTTCACAGGACCTTCAAGACCCCAGACCCCACATTCCACAGGCTTCTCTTTTGTGATCCTCCCAAGGTGCCAGCCCCAGGGCAGTTGTGACTGAAGCCAGATAGGGATCAATGTGCTCATCATCCATCCATTCTTCATTCTGTATTTATTTTCCTTTTATGTAAGATGCCATTCAGCTCTGGCACAGTGAATAAAAATATCAGAGAAGTCAGAAATCCCTATGTATTGTCTAGTCGGGTATACTAGAAGGAAGCTAAGCAAGTAAATGACATAGTGTGTATGGGAGAGATAGTACGGCTTACTGGATGTTCTGTGTGCCAGCCCAGTTTCCTGGGATCCTTGGAGCCTGCAGAGGCAAGCATTTCAGGGCCACAGTGTAGAAGACACAATGCACAGTTATCTGGCCTCCTTCTTGTCTCCGTGTCCAAAATGGCCAAGGGAGTCAGTTGGTTCAGAGACAAGTGGCATGCCCCTGAGCAACTGGGAGATGTACCATATCAGCCCAGGTTGGACAAGTAGCACGAGCATCACCTTCCCGTTTTATTGAACCATTGAGACCTGGGGTTGTCTTTTTTTGCGGTAAAAGTAGAGCCTAACCTAACTTACACAGTATATTAATTGGAGGTTAGTGCTTTGAGGAACAAAATTAAAAGAGTGGGGAATAGGGTCCAAAAGAGGCAGGGGTTTGCATTTTAAATAGAGTGGTCAGTGGTCTGCATCAAGACACTTAAAGTTTAATAAAAATCTGAAGGAGGAGAGGGAGCCAGGCACGCTGACAATGTGGAGAAAAACATTCCAAGCAAAGAGAACAGCAAGTGCAGAATCCCTGAGGTGGGAGCATGGATAGCAGAGTCTGTGGCCTACCAAGGAGACTAGCGTGGCTTGGATACATGAGCAGTGGTGGAGAGTCATGGGTGCAGTGGCAGGGATGTGACCTCTGGTGTGAGTGAGATGGCATGCCATCAGACCTTGAACAAAAAAATGACGTTACCTGCATTCTGCCCACAGTTATGGGTGCCACATAAGCTAAAGGGAGTCAAGGATAAGCCAGGAGACCTGCTGGGATCTGTTGGAATGTTCTAAAAGAGAAGTAATGCCTTGTGCCAAGGCAGTGGTAGTCTAGGTGGAGAGGACCAGCCAGGTTTTTGGATTAAGTTTTAAAGATAAAGCCAAGAGGGCTTGCTGGTAACTTGGATGTAGAGTGTGAAAAAGAAAGGGGAGAGACAAGGGCATCTATGAGGCTTCTGACTTGAGCCCCTGGGAGGCTGGAGCTGCCATCCACATGGGGAGGTTGGCGGCTTGGCTGTATGATATTTAACTTGAGATCCTGTTAGCCATTGCAGTAAAGGGGACACCGTGTACCTTTGGAGTTCGGTCACCTGGGTTCACATCTTCCATCTGTGACCTTGGCCAAGCAATCCAACTCTTGGTGCTTTTTTCTCTGGACATTTCTTACTTTCTGGGGAGGTTGTGGGGATTCAAGGAGTGTCCCTGTAGAGACTCAGGACAGTGTTTTGTACAGAGTAAACACTGTACATGTTATTTGTAATAGTGGTATTGATGTGGTCAAGGAAAGTTGGTGGGGGTGACCCATAGAAGCTTGTGGGTTGAGCACTGATGAATGAATGACAGTGAGGGTGGAGATACTGTGTCTCAGTGACTGAGCCTCTTACTCTGTCTCACCCCCCCAGCAGTAATCTGATCTTAGAACCCAAGGTCACATTGCCAGGGAAAGGGCTTTGTAAATAAGCATCACTTATACCTGAGAAGAAAGGTGGGAATTGTCCCAAGGACTGCCTCAGGATACTTGCAGCGTCTTTTTATATCTGAAAGCTGCAGTCCCTGACCTCAGTTGGGGACATAATTACATTGCTATCTAGATATCCATGAGTGATGGTGATTGTTTTATATTCCTTGCACTGCCTAAGGAAGGGAAGGGAACTGATTTTTGTCAGGAATCTTTTGCATCAGTTGGATGATGAGGGCACTAGGATCTGACTCTATTTCATCCTCATTGTTCTCACTCAGAAGACGTGGGTCAGATAAACCCATACTCCCACCTTCCGGGTGGAAGAAAGAGCTCAGGCTTTTTTTTTTTTTTTTTTTAAATAAATTGGAGCCCGACTGGATGTGGTGTCTCACACCTGTAATCCCAGCACTTTGGGAGACCAAGGCGGGAGGATCTCTCAAGCCCAGGAGTTCAAGACCTGCCTGGGCAACATAGTGAGACTCTGTCTTTACCAAAAGTTACAAATTGGGCAGGTGTGGTATCATGTGCCTGTAGTCCCAGCTGTTTGGGAGGCTGAGGCAGAAGGATGGCTTGAGCGCAGGAGTTAGAGACTAAAGTGAGCTGTGATGGTGCCACTGCACTCCAGCCAGCCTGGGAGACAGAGTGTGACCCTGTCTAAATTGGAGCCCAGTTCCCACCCACTGTTTGCTATGTTACTTTCTGGCAAGTTATTTAACCTTTCTGAGCCTGATTCCACATCTCTGATGGTACTGATAGTACTCATCTGATTGGTTTGCTGTGGAATTCAGGGAACCCCAACACAGGGATCGCACTTAACAAGCAGTACAGGGACTGTGTCTTTCAGAGTACTTTTAATATTTCTAGTTGATGTATATTTTTAAATTAGATTTTTTCTTCATATTTTTAAGAAATAGGTAGGGCTAGTGTTGGGCAACTAACAAAACTTAGCTAAAGTTGATTTAATTTAAGTAAAGCCCATGGAATTTAAGAAGCCTGCCCCTTATTTTCACATTAATAAGCTATAAATTTAAAAAATTGTGTTTTCTTTCTAAATATGTATTTTGGATTCCTAGTCTAGTTTTTAATTTGAAAAAAATTGTAATTCATCAACTTGGCAAGCAAGATTTTTTAAATCTAAGTATGAGAAATGTGTGCATAGTTAAAGGGACTGCAAATAAAGTTGTATTGGAGAACAGTCTAGCAACACTTGAAAAAGGCTAATTAAATATGTTCATAAATGTTGACCAAAAGCTTCAATTAATATCCAGCAGTTAATTCTAAGGGGAAAAAAAATACAAAAATTTAACCCCAAGGATTTATTCTAAGTATAGTTTTTCTGCTTGTGAAAACTGAGAAATATTCAAAGTACTTTCACATAGGATCTATTCAATAAATTGATGCACCTATTTAGTAGAATAACATATAAACACAAACATGAAAAAAATTAATGGTATATTATTTTACAAATGGTATGGTTGATTCTAAATTTCATCCATAATAAAATAGGCAAAAATATCAAACATTGTTGATGAAAAAAAATGGTGATGAGAGACAGTCCTAGATACTAGAAGATATTAGAATACTGTGGTGTTGACATTTCACATTCATGTATGCATGGGGGTTTGGCCTATGTTAGGGTTTGAGTAAGTTTGGGATGGAACGAGGAAAAAGGTCACGGAGGTAGCAATAGCACACACAAGTGTTATTGGGAGACACGTTGACAAGCTTGCATATGGGGGTGTCCATCACAGCAGGATTGCATCCAGTGGCTAGGACTTGGGGGAAGACGGAGAAGAGAGTATTTTCCCTTTTCAGCGCAAAAGGAGGACCAGGGAACTCCTGAGGATAAAGGGGGGCTTGGATGTCTAGGTAATGACACCCTGCAGCATGGCAGGGAGTCTCTCTTATGGATAACTCCAGTGGCCTGCAGTGAGTCTCTTATCAATAGGTGACAACTGTCCAGTGAGATTTCATAGTGTATATAAAGCAGGCTGGCTCTGAATGGCTAAAAATGTGCTTGTTTTGGCCACTTTTAAAATAATTTGATATGTAGAAATTCGAGATTGGTACCAGTAGGCTTTTGACCTCATAGATCTCTGCCTACGTTGAAGAAATAAATGAGCCAAGGACACAGAGGTCATCTTTGGCTCTTTTATATAACATTCTGTTATTGAGAGGGTCATTTCAAATTGAGGAAAATAGACTTCAGTAAAAGATATTGGGAGAATTGTATACTTTTTTTTTTTTTTTTTAGTTGGAGTCTCACTCCGTCGCCCAGGCTAGAGTACAGTAGCATGCTCACAGCTATCCTGGCATCAGCCTGCTGGGCTCAGGCAGTCCTTCCGCCTCAGCCTTCCAAGTAGCCGGAACTACAGGCACACGCCTGGCTAATTTTTTGATTTATTATAGAGATGATATCTCACCAAGTTGCCCGGGCTGGTCTTGAACCCCTGGGCTCAGGCAGTCCTCTCACCTCAGCCTCCCAAAGTGCTAGGATTACAGGCTTGAGTCACTGCACTCAGCCAAATTGTATACTTTTTAAGTAGAATCATCTAAATGGATGGAGGTGATTAAAAACAGTGGTAGAACATACCTCATTGAAAAAAGAAAAGCCTCCTTAAGGAAAACATCAAAATGCAGAAAATAGTACAAATGTTGAAATATTTGTTTATATCCAGCCTATGTTGTTTTGTTGTTGTTGTTGATGTTTGGGGGGGTTGTTTTTGTTTTTGGTTTTTGTTTTGAGTCACTCTGTCACCCAGACTGGAGTGCAGTGGCATGATTGTGGCTCACTGCATTCTCGACCTCCTGGGCTCAGGCGATTCTTCTATTTCAGCCTCCCAAGTAGGAATACAGGTGTGCATCACCATGCCCAGCTAATTCTTTGTGTTTTTTTGTAGAGACAAGGTTTTGCTATGTTGCGTGGGCTAGTCTTGAACTCCTTGGCTCAAGCGGTCCTCCTGCCTGGGCCTACTAAAGTGCTGGGATTACAGGCATGGCTCAGCATATTTTATACAATAAATAAATACAAAGTTAAAAGATGGGTGACAAACTATGAGAAAATTCAATAGAGATGAAGAAATACATCCAGACTATGTCATGAATACCTGAAAATCAATAAGAAAAAAAATAAGTGACTTAGTAGTTAATGGATTAGAAATGGACAGTTCCCAGAACAGGAAAGACAAAATGCCGATTTAATTTTGTTTGTCTGTTTGTTTGTTTGTTAGTTTGTTTGTTTGTTTTGAGAAATTGGTTCTTGGTATGTTGCCCAGACTGAAGTGCAATGGCTGTTCACAGATGCCATGATGATGAACTGCAGCCCAGAACTCCTGGGCTCAAGCGCTCCTCCCGCCTCAGCCTCCTGAGTACTGGAATTATAGGGACACACCACTGCTCCTGGCTCAAAATGGCATACACACACACACACACATTTTTAACTTTGATAGTAGACTTACATTGATTTAATAGTAATCATATTTAATTATGTGTGATATTGTGTTCTTGGTTTCATAGTTTTTGTTTTGTTTTGTTTTGTTTTTTCTTTTTGAGTCAGGGTCTCATTCTGTCGCCCTGGCTAGAATGCAGTGGCACAATCATGGCTCGCTGCAGTCTCAAACTCAAAACTCCCAAATCGTTTCCCAAGTCCCGCCATCAGGATATGAGAGTTGCCAGTGTGCCCTAACCTCAGCAGCATTTAGTACTGTCTTTTATTTTGGCCACTCTCGTGAAATGCTATAACATTAGTTTTAATTTGCATTTCTCTCATACTATGATGTTGAGCCCCCTTGGGTATGATCCTTTGCCCTTTTTGGTTTTGGGGTTTTTTTTCCCTTCTATTTTTTAGGAGTTTTTGTGTATTCTGAATATGAATTCTGTGTCAGGTATATGCATTGCACATATTTTTTTTCCAGTCTATGGCTCACCATTCATTTTCATAGTGTCATTTGATGAGTAGAAATGTTATTACTTTCTCTTTGTGTCTACTTCAAAATATTATGTAACTAAAGGTTGGTCGTGGAAATAATTTTCTGAATTTTATTTATCTCAAAGGTTTTTAAATTTCAAATTGGTTTTTGTGTGCCGTAAGAACAGAGATCAGTGTTTCTTTTTTCCATTGAGTTCTTTCAGTGCCATTTATTATTACAGAAAGACTCCTTTCCCTGTTGAATTGGTTTGTTCCCTTATTGAAAGTCATTTGCACGTGTGGGTTTATTTCAAGCTCTATTCTGTTTCATTGACTATTTGTCTGTACTTATTCCAGTAACTCTCATTACTGTGATAAAGTTAGTAGTATGAGTCTTCCAGGTTTGTTTTTCATTCTTAACATTGTGCTGATTCTTCTAGGGCTTTTGCATTATTATGTGCACTTTATATTTGACTTGTCCATTTCAAGAAAAAAAGCCTGCTGGGATTTTGATAGGGACTGTGTTGTATTTGCAAATGAATTTGGAGAGAGTGAATATCTTGATATTGAATCTTGCAGTCCATGAAAATAAAATAGTTTCCATGTATTTAGCTCTTTAATTTCTTTCAGCAGTGTTTTATAGTTTCTATTATCAAGGTCTCATACAGCTTTTACTTGATTTATTCTTAGGTATTTGATATATGCCATCATAAATGGAATTGTTTATTAATCTTCATTTTCCAGTTCTTTCCTGAGATATTTTTTTTCATTGTGATTTTTATTTTTATTTAGTTATCTTTTGAGTTGAAGTCTCACTCCATTGCCCAGGCTGGAGTGCAGTGGCATGCTCATAGCCACCCCAGCATCCACCTGCTGGGCTCCGGCGATCCTTCTGCCTTAGCCTTCCAAGTAGCTGGAACTACTGCAGGCGCACACTACTACACCTGGCTAATTTTTGATTTATTGTAGAGAAAAGGTCTCACCAAATTGCCCAGGCTGGTCTTGAACCCAGCGGCTCAGGCAATCCACTCACCTCGGCCTCCCAAAGTGCGGAGATTACAGGCTGAGTCACTGAGCCCAGCTTTCATTGTGATTTATGTGAAGTACATGCAAGATTATTTACTGACAGTAAAGGTAATGCTAAGAAAGTTTTTGGTTGAGAAAAGCTGGTGAGATTTTACGTGGTCTTTGGGAGACTGGAAAACTGAATTGCTGTGCTGTAGTAGTCCCCTTTTCTTGAGTGTAGATGCCCCTTAGGGGTTAGTCACTGAGATTCTACTCTGCTGATATGCCTGGTTGTATGAAGTCTTGTCTTCCCAGGTACCGCCAGGGAGGAGGCAGGTGGTTGGCTCTTTAGGAGTTATAATAAGTAAAGAGATAAAGATGTTTGTACAAATAAACTGTTCAAGTGATGGATTGCGGTGAATTGCAGCTGGGTGGGTGGGACAGTGAGAGAAGGAGGTGGCTGTTAGGGAACAAGATGGCAGGAGGACAGGTGGTCTGTAATCTCTGAAGTGGGAGTATTCACGTGAGAAGAAGGCTATGTAGGAGGTTTTGTCCAGAGAGCAGATTTTCTAATCATTGTCTTGGGAGGTGAGGCTGATTCTAGTGATAACAAGGTCTAGACTGTGGCCCAAGGATGTATATAGTGGCATGGAATGTGGGCACAGAAGGCATTGAGATCAGAACTCGTGGTCCTGGGTGGGCCATCCTCATAGATGGGGCCATCCTAAATGATGGCAGTCCTGGAAGGTGAAGGAAGGGAAGAACAGAAGTCTGGGATCAGAGTACTTAACAAGTGAGAGAGTCTGACAGAGTTGTGCTTGGTGGAAAATCACTTGGGAAGAGCAAATCTGAATCATGAATCTGAATTCTACTTGAGGCAGGTCAGGTTCCCTCCTACCACCACATTGCTGGGTGGTTTTACCTAAGTAAAATTAAAGGTCCAGGAGCAGACAGAAAAACTTGGCTGCTCAAAAGAGGAAATGCCAAAAGAATTTCAGAGTTTTCCTCGGTGAGCAGGAGAGAGGTAACCTTTGACTACGCCTGGTATTCTCTCCTTCACCACAGATGCCAGCTTGGAGAGTCCCGTGAGAGGAAGAGAGTGGCCACCTGGTTCTCCCGGTACCCTGTTGTTCAGGCGAATTGACTGTCTTTCTTACAGGATGGCAGCTCTTCGTCTGTCTTCCACACTTGGTAAGTTGGGTCATTGCCTGGCCTAAGAAATCAAGTGTAAGTGGCCCCTGCCATGTCACCAAGATAAAAGGTATGTGCAGCCATAGAGGGCTGCCAGGAGAGGATGGGTAAGCTGAAAAGGGGTGGGAACAGAGCCCTGGGAGCCATGAGGTGACTGTCTAAGGGTCCTAGTGGGTCTGGGAGAAGGAAAGTGTCTGTGTAGTTGGTGTGTGGAGAGAGCACAAGTGACCTCGCATTATCCCACTTATCATTTTTATAAATTTGAGCATAGCAACAGCTCTGCCTCTCAGAACTGGCATTTCTGCACTCATACATTGGGAATATATGTCATTTCTGATGGGTATGTAAGCCCACTACCTTCTTTTCTATCTTTGAGCGGATCAGGGCTCTTCTGACTTTTAATAAAATGTCTGTGTGGCGGGGGGAGGGGAGCAGTGAGAGAGGGAGATATGTTTGGAGGTATCAACACTCAGTGTGGAGCAGTTTCCTTATTTGCACATGTTGTGATGTGGGGCAGGGTTTGATTCTCCTCTTTTTTTCTTCCAGCTCTGTCCACTCAGGACCTCACCTGTCTCCCAGAGTCAGAATTTCCTCTTTCTTCAAAAGACCATTCCTGTCCCCAGAATTTGGACCTGTTCTCCTGCAGTGGTCTGGAGCCTCACTTACCAACCAGTGCTGGTCCCCAGGTACACTGAAATCTCAGGGCCTGAGAGGGTGGGAGAGGTGCTTCAGGATGTCCCCCTAAGTGCATGCTGGAAGTCTTTGGGGGTCTTCATTTTGGCTGATGAATGCCTGATCAGGGCCCATAAGAGCCAAGGAATATTGGCAGGCTGTCACAGTGTCAGAGAAGTTAGAGGAAATTATTTATATAGCACATGTTTTTCTTATGCTTGCAGAGTGCTCAGGTCCATCCTTAACCCCAGAGATGGGGAAATCTAAAAGCTCTCAAACCAGTTTAGAAGTGGAGAGATTTGGTGCCTTGTCAGAGTTGCATTTGAAGGGATGAGACAGGACAAGGGGAGAGAAGATGTCTGATGACTGATGTCTAGAGAAAATGTTGAGACCTTCAGCACACTATCTGAAAATTCTGCATTGGATCTCATTCCCAGTCTTCAGCCTCAGCCATCTTTTTGTGAATACCAATAGGCTGGTTCCTCACTGACCTCAAACATGTTTGGTATTTCAGGAATCAGTGACTTTCCAGGATGTTGCTGTGGATTTTACTGAGAAGGAGTGGCCTTTGCTGGATTCTTCTCAGAGAAAACTCTACAAAGATGTGATGCTGGAGAACTACAGCAACCTCACTTCACTGGGTAAGACTGGCATCATTTCTTCATTCATGAATCAGATGTTGCTGTCTAAGTATTTTCTTTGACTCAGGAACTAAGCTGGGGCTCAGAACACATCTGCAAACAAGCAGTCCTAGTGCCCACCCTCATGGTGCCTGCCTTGGGTGTTGAGACCTGTTCGTTGCATGGGCCTTGGAGGTTCTCCAGTGTGTGTCTGAGCTTGGGCACAAGCTTCCCAGATAAGAAATCCACATTCTTTTGTGTTGCTATAAGAAAAACCTGGAGCTGTATCCGGGAAGGAGCTTAGAGACCAAAGAATGACTCAGACAACTCCAGCTTGGCAAGCAGATGAGTTTATTAGAACCTACATACAGGGCACTGCAGGGCAATGGCAGGACAGCTCTAGAAATCTGCCCTGTGAGCCATCTCTAAGCAGCTTTTAAGCTAAGTTTCTGGTTTTTTGTCTGCTATGTGTGAAGACACTGTTTTTCTTGATATGTTTCCACATACACTCTGGGATGTGTGGGTTCTCAGGGACACCTGCTCCTTGACTGAGCACCATGGGCTTGGCTCACCACCTGGCCTTCAGTTTTCAAGCAGTGGACATACACCCTTAAGCTACCTGGTGGGGCAGCCGCCACCCTACACATGTGGGTATCAAGTTTTGTTTTCTGTGAAAGACTTTTACTGTGTTCCTTAGAAGTTTGGCATCATGATTTTGCTGCTCCTAAGTCAGACTTGTCCCCCTTCAGAGCACTTAAGACCAAAATGTTGACTCCAGGCTAATGGAAGGGCTGTCCTCTGCATGGTCCTCCCTCAACACGTGTCTTTCTCATGGTTATAGGGTATCAGGTTGGCAAACCCAGCCTCATCTCACACTTGGAGCAAGAGGAGGAGTCAAGGACAGAGGAGAGAGGCACTCACCAAAGCACTTATCCGGGTGAGTGAGCCCCAGGCGAACAGTGGTGCTGTGACTGTTCAGGGATTGGGGTGGAGAGAGGTGAGTTAGGAAATGTCATCAGAGAAATTGGAAAATGACCCTCTCCATTCTCACAAATCCTTTGGCCTCCTTGCTCCTTTGTCTTTGAATTTGACATCTCCATATGGGCTCTCTGACCCATTCTTTCATACCTGACATTTCTGATCATACTGTTTCTGTCTTTATCAGTGTCCATCTGAATTGACTTGCATTTATACCTATCATTGCCAGATATCTCACACAGCCAGATTCTTAACAGTTGTTTTTGCTCAAGTGTGTGTTCTTGTCTTTTTCATCACTTTCTCTCATAGGGTTAGTACCTACAAAGAAATGCACCTGTTTTTATTACTGTCATCCACCATTTTCCTTTCCCAGCAAGTTAATACTTTTCCATTGCATTTCAGATTGGGAGACTCCATCTAAAACCAAGTGGTCACTTCTTATGGAAGATATTTTTGGAAAGGAAACTCCCAATGGTGTGACAATGGTAAGATTTCTTTGGAGGTAATCTGGATCTCCCATATTTGAGGAGACTAGGGCAGCCTAAGTTAGAAAAGCAGCTCAAGAACCAGGTAAGTGGCATTCCCCAAGAGGAAGCAGGGTTTAAGAGACACTCCTGAATATCACCAAGTTGGAGAAATCCCTAAACCTAGCCTGAGGCTTTTTACTTAGAGTTCTGATGCGTAAATACTTTCATTAACTGTGTCTCAGATTGATTGGGCTCAATTCAGTTTTAAACAGTGAACAAAGTATACACAAAGAGCTTTATAAAAGTAGCACCTGGAGCCTTATGGTCTAGCATTTCCCTGCTCTCTTTAATGGAGCTCATGGGGGACAAGTGCAGTATATTGGCCCTGCAAATTATGATATCTCTAGTCATAATGATATGCTTCTATTGATAGCAATGTAAGTGGGGGTGATTCTTTGGAATTCCATAAATATGGGAAATGCCTTAGTCAGCACTCATCTCTTAACCAACAGGATAGAACTCGTCTTGGAGAGAAGTCCACTAAATATGCTCACTTGTTTGAAGTCTTCAGCATGGGTGCTCACCTCACTCAGCCAATGGGAAGGCATGCTGGCAAGAGGCCCTATCACCGCCGTGACTATGGGGTAGCTTTTAAGAATAGGCCACATCTAACTCAACATGTGAGCATGTATGACGGGAGAAAAATGCACGAATGTCATCAGTGCCAAAAAGCCTTTACTACAAGTGCTTCTCTCACACGGCACAGGAGGATACACACTGGGGAGAAACCCTACGAATGCACTGACTGCGGAAAAGCCTTTAATGATCCTTCAGCCCTTAGGAGTCATGCAAGAACTCACCTCAAAGAGAAGCCCTTTGACTGCAGTCAGTGTGGAAATGCATTCCGGACCCTCTCTGCCCTGAAGATACACATGAGAGTTCACACTGGCGAGAGACCTTACAAGTGTGATCAGTGCGGGAAGGCCTATGGGAGGAGTTGCCATCTCATTGCACACAAGAGAACGCACACTGGAGAGAGGCCCTACGAGTGTCATGACTGTGGGAAAGCTTTCCAGCACCCCTCCCATCTTAAAGAGCATGTCAGGAATCATACTGGGGAGAAACCCTATGAATGCACGCAGTGTGGCAAAGCCTTCCGATGGAAGTCTAACTTCAATTTGCACAAGAAGAACCACATGGTAGAGAAAACCTATGAATGTAAAGAATGTGGGAAATCCTTTGGTGATCTTGTGTCACGGAGGAAACACATGAGAATCCATATTGTTAAGAAACCTGTTGAATGTCGACAGTGTGGGAAAACCTTCAGAAACCAGTCCATCCTTAAGACACACATGAACTCACACACTGGAGAAAAACCTTATGGGTGCGATCTCTGCGGGAAGGCCTTTAGTGCAAGCTCAAACCTAACTGCACACCGGAAAATACATACTCAAGAGAGACGCTATGAATGTGCTGCCTGTGGGAAAGTCTTTGGTGATTATTTATCCCGAAGGAGGCATATGAGCATTCATCTTGTAAAGAAGCGTGTTGAATGTAGGCAGTGTGGGAAAGCCTTCAGAAACCAGTCAACGCTAAAGACACACATGCGAAGTCACACAGGTGAGAAACCATACGAGTGTGATCACTGTGGGAAAGCCTTCAGCATAGGCTCTAACCTGAATGTGCACAGGAGGATCCACACCGGGGAGAAGCCCTATGAATGCCTTGTCTGTGGGAAAGCTTTCAGCGATCATTCTTCCCTCAGAAGTCATGTGAAAACTCACCGGGGAGAGAAGCTCTTTGTGTCATCAGTGTGGAAAAGACTCCAGTGAGCATGCCTGTTTTAAGAGAACATAAGCACTCAGACTGCAAACAAACCTCATGAGGATACGAAGGCAGGAAGCCCTCATGAGCTTTCACCTTCCTGGGCACAGGAGTATCAATATAACTTAGGAGAAATCCAGTTCCTGTAAAGACTGGGAAGATGAGGTGTTCATCATCCCTTAGGAGATCTGTGAGAACTCAACATTGGGGTAGAAAATGTACACCTGTAGCATGGAGATACATTCAGCGCTTAACAAATGAGAACTTAGGGAGAGAAACCTCAGCTTGGCATTTAGAATCAAAATGACTTCAGCCTGCCTCTTGCCTCCTGGGCACATGACTAATAAGCACACTAGGGAGAATCTCTATGAATGCAGTGACTGGGAAAGCCTTTCTTGGTCTCACAGTCTAGTTCTCATGAGAGAAACCCCACTGAGGAAAGAAATCAATAAAGTAAAAAAGATGTGGAAAGTCATTAATGGGTCATCAAAGTATGGCTAGCCGTCTGTTAGCTGGCCAGCTAACAATAGTTGTTAAATTTTAAAAGAGGAAGAATATGTGACAGAGACCATAGGTGGCCAATAACCTTGAAATACTTGCTGTCTGGCCCTTTTCAGAAAAACTTGGCCTACCTTTGTTCTACAGCAGTGGTTCTCAACTAGGGGTGATTTTGGTGTCCAGGGGTCATTTAAGCAATGTTTGGAGACATGTGGTTGTTAGAACTGAGGGAAGGTGCTCCTGGCATGTAGCAGAAAGACATCAGGAATGCTGCTAAATATCCTACAGTGCATGTGACCCCCCACACAAAAAGGAATTATGTATCCCCAAATGTCAGTATTGCTGAGGTTGAGAATAATCCAGTATTCTTCAGTTAATGCCTACAGTAGTCCCTCAATTTTTATAAATCTTGTGAACACACACGCTAGAAGATATTTCAGAACTTAAAAATATAATCAGTTCTCACCGTATTTGGAATTGATTTCGGCTAGTCCCCTCACTCATGCATATGAATATTCTCACTGGGAGGGAAACTCCAATGGAATTTTCCAGTGAATATGGGATTACACTTAGTCTTTCACCCTGAATACCAACCCTGGCTCATTACCCTTTAGTCTTTATTTTTAAAGGTTATGTTCCTCTAAGTAGCTCTTAAGCATCATCACAAAAAGTTTGTATATATTTTTACTATAGCTTCATGTCTTATTTTCTTTTGGATAAACTACTTGACCAATGGCATATTAGCACTGTTACAGACCCTGTAACATGTGGGTATTTCTTAGTACCTGTCTGTTACTAGTATCTGTTCAGATGCATAGTGATCAGAGCATGTCTTCGTCAGTGGAATCTTTCAGTGTGTTTACAGTCTGCTCTCCAGTCAGGAGTGGCAGATACTTCTAGTTGCTTTTCCAGTATCTGCTTTCACCTTCTTCCGATATTAAGAGAGTCCAGGTTGTGTCAGATTAGTCAGATGTGCTATTTTGTAAAATCAGTCATGGGTTTTTTTGCAACTAGTACCGTCCATGTCCCATAACCCTGGCCATTGACAGATAAGCAGATGTAACTGTATGGGCTTCTGAGAAAGCTCCTAACGGGGGGTCATTCTTAACCTCAAGTCTTCCCTACATGTTTTGTTCTTTGCTTTAGCCCCTACTTCTCACCTTGCAAGGAGATCCAGTATCTAGTGTTAAAAGTTCCATCTTGTGACCATGAGGATGAAAGCCACAGTTTAAGAAGGATACTGCACTAAAGTCACAATGTCCCTTGGCCTCTCCTCTGGCTTGAGTCTGCACTAGCCCTGGATTTGGTACTTCTAGGCTTCCTATTACATGAAAAAAAAAATAAAACTGATTATTGGTTTAAGCTGATATGGATGTTGTCATTGTTTTTATTTATTTTGAGATGAGTCTTGCTATGTTGCTCAGGTTACACTTGAGCTCAAGGGATCCTCCTGTCTCTGCTTCCCCAGTACCTGGGACTACAGGTGTGTACCACCATGCCTGGCTTGTTTTTTATTTATTTATTTATTTACTGGTAGGGAGAGGGTTCTATACCCATTGGATGCTGTCTAGGGCACATACACCCGATTGTTTTATAACTGCTGTCTAAAGATGTGGGCATAGTGTATATGCTTTTCATTATTAAGTATAGGGTTTTTGTGTGTTTGTTTTTGAGTTGGAGTCACACTCTGTCACCCAGGCTAGAGTGCAGTGGCCACCACAGCCTCGACCTGCTAGGCTCAAGCGATCCTTCCACCTCAACCTCCCAAGTAGCTTGAGCTATAGGTGTGTGCCACCATGCCCAGCTAATTTTTTTAATTTATTGTGGAGACAAGGTCTCATCAAGTTTCCCAGGCTAGTCTCAAACTTCTGAGCTCAGGAATCCTCTGGCATCTGCCTCCCAAAGTGTTGGGATTACAGGTGTGAGCCACCATGCCCGGCAAATATTTTTTAATTGTTTAAACCAAGTTCCTAAAAGTTGTATTTTGAGTCCTTGATACACTTACACATTTACTTGAAGTTTATTGATAGAATGTTCATTTTCACAGTAGCCCAAGGAAACAGGTACTGAACAGGTACTGTCAGCATCTCCATTTTGCATTTGGGACATCTGAGACAAGAAAGTTCAGGTCACGTGCCTGAGATCAGTCTGTTGGCTAGCAGCAGTGCTTGGGTTTTAACCCTGGTGTCTCTGTAGTCCATACGTCTTATTCCATGCACAGGTACTGTTCTGTGATGCCCAGTGTCTAGATTGAGTCAGAGTTTTTGCCCTGATGGTGCTTCCATTCTAGTTGAAGGTGGGGTACCTGATCAACAAACATTTATGCAAGAAAACAAGCATGCATTTCTCTTGGGTATATACCCTGGGTAGAAATTTCTGGGTCATGTGAGATGCATTTGTTCATTTTCAGTAGATGTTGGCAGTGTTCTACAGTGGTGGTGCAAACTGTTCCAACAAGCTCACTGCATATCAGATGGTGGCAAATGCGATGGAGGAAACGCATGGTGATGATGCAAGGGAAGGTAGGGGTGGAGCAGAGTTATTGGGTATGTAGGGAAAGCCTTAGGGATGTTTAAGCAGAGATGTAAGTGAACTACAAGTGTGTGCCATGTTGTCATCTGGGGAAGAGCACCCTCAGCTGCTCAAAGGCTGCAAAGAAGAGCTGTGCTTGGGATGGCCAAGCAACCACAGAGGCACTGCTGTGATGGAGTGAAGCAAGCTTGGGAGTCATAGAAGATGACAAAGTTAGAACCTTATTGAAGATCTGTTCATGGGGCATCTTGTGTGTCAGCTGGAAGGACTTTGCCTTTCATCCCCAATGCAGCAGGACGGCAGTGGAAGATTATGAGTAATTTGTTTTCTTCCTTCCTTCCCTCCCTCCCTCCCTCCACCTGGAGTGTGATCCTTCTGCCTCAAACTTCTGAATAGCTGGGACTACATGCACATAGCACTACACCTGGCGAATTTTCTGATTCAAGAATATCTATTATAGAACTATGAGGTACAAGTGAGGATTTACTACATAAGTAGGCTGCATGCAGGTGGCCCTCACTTCCCCTGGTAATGGACCCAGTAAGTACCCTTTGTGTTGTCATGTAGAGATGAGATCTTGCTATGTTGCTTAGGCTGGTCTTGAACTGGGCTCAAGCAGTCCTCTGGCCTTGGCCTCCCAAAGTGCTGGGATTACAGGTGTGAGCCACCACACTTGGCCCAATTTCTGTTTTTCTTTTTTTTTTTTTTTTAGTCAGAATCTCACGCCCAGGCTGGAGAGCAGTGGCATACTTACAGCCACCGCAGTCTCAGCCTGCTGGGCTCAGGTGATCCTTCCACCTCAACCTCCCAAGTAGATGGAACTACAAGCATGTGCCACCACACATGGCTAGTTTTTTTTATTTATTGTAGAGATGAGATCTTGCCAGATTGCCCAGGCTAGTCTTGAACCTCTGGACTCAGGCAGTCCTCTGGCCTCTGCCTCCCAAAGTGCTGGGATTACAGGCATGAGCCACCATTTTCAAAAGAGGATCCTAAAGGGCGAGGTGGCTCAAGCCTGTGATCCCAGCACTTTGGGAGGCTGAGGTGAGGGGTTTGCCTGAGTTCATGTGTTCGAGAACAGCCTGGGCAACTTGGCTAGACCTCGTCTCTACAATAATTTTTTTTTTTAATTAGGTGGGCATGTTAGTGTGCCCCTGTAGTTCTAGTTACTTGGAAGGCTGAGGCAGAAGGATTGTCTGAGCCCAGCCGGTCGACGCTGGGGTGGCCATAAGCCTAGGCGATGGAGTGAGACTCCATCTCGGGGAGGAGGGGGAGGAATTAGCTGGGCATGGTAGTGCAGGCCTATACTCTACAATCAAAAAACTAGCTGGGCATGATGGCACATGCCTGTGGTTCCAGCTACTTGGAAGGCTGAGGCAGAAGGATTGCCTGAGCCCAGCAGTTGATGCTGGGGTGGCTATGAGTGTACCACTGCACTGCAAGCCTGGGCGACAGAGTGAGACTGACTCAAAAAAAAAAAAAAAAAAAAAGGCATTGTAGTGGCTTCTGGGTTGATAGGCTAAAGATGGACAAGATACCAACAGAAGCCAGTTAGAAGGCCATTGCAGAATTCAAGTGAGATGTTATGGTGGTTAGAATTAAGGCCAGTATTAGCGTCTCAGACTCCCTTTCCAACAGTCATCTGCCTTATCACATCTCTACTTTTCCATTTTTTAACTTCCTTAGCTCACTAAGTGGTTTCACATTTTCATACTACCTACAGCGGGCATAGCTCCTCACCTGTCTACACATAACACACATCCCTAATGTTTACGTTCTGGGGACTGGGTCTGGGATTTGAATTAGGGAAGCTAACAAGGGTTTGCAGTCAAGCAGTTTCCTTAAAAGAGACTCATGTGTTGTGCTGACTTTCTCTTTTGTGAAAAGCCTTAGGACACTGTCAAGTCTGTGTCTGAGTTTGGATGTGGGTTTCTTGAACCAGAGATCCCCCAGTCCCAGTCCCCTTGAAGCTGAGTTTGAGGGGATCTGTGTTTCTTGAGCAGGTCTGAGAGTTGTTGTCAATTTGGTGGCAGGGTATGTTGTTGGGCACCTTATTAAATAGATAGTCTATTTTGCCTGCATCATTTAACACTTTTGTCAACCACATTAAAATGCCACCTGTGTCATACTAAATTCTCTTGAATACTGGGAATTAACTGATTAATTCCATTGACTCAATATTTGTTACCTGCTTCTCCAGATATTCATAGGCACTGACAATGCAGCAATACACAGAAGAGGTCATGTTCCCATGAATCTTTACATTAAACTTTCAGTCAGAGTACAAGACGTATGGGATAGATCCATTAAACTCGTGCTGTGTATAGTGCATAACTTTTGACTGCTTTGCCTTTTTAGGAAACAGTGTTCACGGAAATCCTCAAGAGGCAGCTCCTGTGTACATTTCAGCTTCTGGAATGGAAGAGGGCTGGGAATGCTTATGAGGAATCACCCAAGCACTTCTTTCCACCATGGCCCTGCTCTATGAGACCCTGTCTCTCTTACTGTGTTCATTTGATTGTCAGATTGCAAGATGTGAGAAGTGCTTGCTTGGTCATGTCAAACTTGACTCTGTTTCTGTTTTCCAGGGCAGATCGTTGGATCTGTGTTTTCTTTCAGTTCATTCACTTCTATCTAATGTGACTTCCAAGATTTTAATCTTTTGTCCAAGGAAATCCTTCTCTTTAAGCAGCATGAGGTCTTTGATTTGTCTTTAGCCCACTGCTAATTTTCTGAGTTCAACATAGCACTGATTCTTAAAACCAATCTAGTTGCTCCTTGAGAATCTAATAAATCAGTCTGCTTCCTGGAGACACAAGTTCCATCCTTGGGACTTGATATGTGTTTTGACCTAACATTTGTGATCCTTCAGTAGTTGTTTCTCTACCTCATTCAAGAAGAAGGCAGCTTTGAGCTCTTTCCATAAGTTGACTGGTCCTCCCAGTAACACTAGAGGGTAGTCATTCACTTTCTGCAGAAGAGGAGACGAGTGTAAAGAGTCAACTTACAGGCTGGAGTGTGGAACCAGCATCAAGAGCTTACTCCCACAGTCACTCTACTCTTGCCTCACCTTGCTTCCTTTCATGCCTCCATCAGTGGCCCCCGCCACTGGCTTCCACCTTCCATTTGGCTTCCTAAGATCTCTGCACCCTTCCTTTCCCCTTGTGGTCTTTGGGTGTGTGGTCAAGGGCAGTTTTTACCCCTTTGGTCAAAATATTCCTAGGCTCATTATTGAAGAAATGGCAGTCACCTATTGTCTCTTACCTAGGTTTGGAAAAAAGAATGTGCACCCTAGAGGCCAGGTCTAAGGGGAAAGGAGTGCTTTCTCAGCATCGAGTAAAATAGGCCATCTCATTCATGAGGAGCCTTGGGAATCCAGCACAACTCCCCCTTTGTGCCCAATTTCTCCATCATTTACCAGAGTAGAAGAAAATAATGAATGCCCCTGGATAACTTAAGTGGTCCAAGGCTATGGCCTCCCATTGCACTTTCCTGCCAATTCTCAGGATAGACAAAGTATCTCACGCTGTCTCCGGAGGGAACTTCTAATTACACCAACACAATCTTCTGTCTCAGTCTTGTTTTTGATTGTTGAGGCCTCCAGCGGGGAGCATCTCTGTCTTTTGTAACATTTGGGCAACGTCCAATTCATTTAGGAATTGTTCACCTCTAGAGAATCTACTATATACAGCCAATGAATACCAATTAAGTGCCTTACACTTAGTTAGGTTTGGGGAAGAAAGATCAATATAGCATGGTACTGTCCTTAGGGAGTAAAGATCTAATAGCAGAGCAAGATAGCCAATAAGATCATATGGCAGCTAAATTTATTCAGGAGGCCCCAAGGAGGGAATGTTGAACTTGAGGCAATCAAGGAGGGCCACACATGGAAGAGGTGATGCAAGCCGAGCTTACTACAGGGGAGGAAGCAGAATGGGATAAGCATGCCAATTCTGAGCAGAAGGCACAGAAAAATAATATGTCACATTCTTGAGATAAATGGGGATCTTTGGAATAGATAGCAAAGCTAAGATTATATAACACACATATATCCGTATGTTAGTCTATCAGTCTCCATTGAAACATTAATGGAAAATTGTTGGAAGTCCACTGGCATCTGATGAGACTTGAAGTTCAGCAAGGGAACCAGTACCTACTGGAATGGAATGAAAGGGGCCTGTTCCGGCTTCTGTTAGCTTTTGTTGTATAACCACCCAAAACACAGTGGTTGAAAACTACCACCATTTACTTAGTCTAGGGTTTGTTGGTTGGCAATTTGAGATGCACTCCGGTGAGTTCTCTCAGCTTCCTGTAGTCAGTTGCCAAGCGGGGTAGAGAGTTACTAGCTCTTCATTCAAGTTCTCATCCCCCAGACATCTAGGTAGGGCCTGTTCACACACTGGGAGGTTCCAGAAGCACACGAGCTCCACTACGCAAGCAGAGAAACACTTCTCAAGGCCCTGCTCCTGTCGGGTTTGCCTGCAGCCCACTCGCCAGTGCAATCACATGGGTAGGCTGAGAGTAGAAGGGCACTCAGTTATACAGAAGGGACATGGGTAGAGGGAAGGCGTGGTGGTCGTTCATTTTTGCAGTCGGCCTCAAGGCAAGTGTAATTGCGTTGCAAGAGTCCAGGTGAGAGGGAACAGCTTTATTAAGATGTAATTGACGTGTAGGAAACTGCGTATACTTAAAGCATACAACTTGATAAATTTTGGCCTATGTGTACACCCAGGAAACCATCACCACAATCAAGACAGTGAAACCTTGGCCAGGTGTACTGGTACCTCATTGGGAGGCTGAGGTGGGAGGATTACTTGAGCCCAGTAGTTTGAGACCAGCTTGAGCAACATAGCAAAAAAAAAAAAAACAAAAAAAAAACCTCCCAAATCTTTCCTCATATACCTTTATAATTCCTTCCCCCAGGCAACCAATCATCCACTTTTGAGTAGAAGTGGATCACACTAATCCTAGTGGCTTGTTCCATTATTGAACAGCTCGAGACTTGTTCTCCTGTGAAGAATCAGTTTGACTTCCAACCTTTAAATTCTTTTCCCTGCCTTTCCTCTTCCCCTTTCCCCCTTCAGTGTAATACACTGGGAGTGGGTCACAGCGGAGGTCTTATTTCACCCTCTAGTGGAAGACATGAAATTCCCGTGATCTGGGCAGACACTTATTTGAAGTCTTTTAGAGTTTCATTGGAAACAACATGTAGAAAGAGCCCGTACGGAATGTTCTAGAGATGGAAACAGAAGAGAGTGTACACCGGTAGAGGAAAATCAGTTTATGATCCTGAGAGTTGCTCATAGAATCATCCTAGTGGACCAAAGCACCTTAAATTTTATGAAGTTGAAATTCTTTGAACCCCTCGGACTATATGTCTAAAGGGCCTCAAAACTGTAATCTAGCTGATTCCCCTGGTTCCTTTTTACTACTAGGGCAGAGTGATCCCTGCAAGTTCTAGTCACCAACCCATGCCCCTGCACTTTCAGATGTCAAGGTGGGCAGATGAGAGCACATCATTTTCTATCTGAGAGTCACCATGCATTTACTTATTTAGGGACATTAGACCCTATCTCTATATAAGGTTATATATATTAGACCCCCTAATATATATATATAATTAAATATATCTATTAGACCCTCTATTTTATGTATATATGGGAGTGCCAAAATGTATACACATTTTAAGAGATGTTATCTATTACTTTTCGAGGTTGAATTAAATTGCAGTAGCTATGTGTAGTATGACATTCGCTCAACTGTGCTGCCACCATTTTCTTTGTCCTGCCTGTTGCACGGGGATGCTAGCATTCATTTGATTAATGCCATCTTTTGAGCGAACATCACACTTAAAATGTGTATACATTTTTTGGAACCCTCTGTATATACATAAAACTATATATAATATATATGAGACCCTCTTTTATAGACACATAAAATTATATCACTCTGTATATAAATAAAATTTTATATATGTACATAACTTTCTGGACATTGGAGGTAGAAGTGGTCTGTAGGTGGTATTCTATCTGGCTAATTGATAGAAATCTTTCAGTGGAAGAGTATGACCCAGAATTAAATGACAGCGACCTTTGCTCCTATGTGTGTCTTTTCCTGGGCCTATTTGCAGTGTTTGAAATAGAATTACAGTGAAGTTAGGTGATCATCCTGTGTGGAGCTGGGTTTGGCCAGTAGACAGGATGAGGGGATGGGGGATTCACATCCCTACACCAAGGCCATGGAGACTCCGCCAACTGTTTGCAAATATATGCCTTAATCCTTCAGCTGGTAGAAGGAATTGTACCTTTCAGGCCACTGAGACTTACCTCCTGCATCAAACAAACCTCAGGAGCACAGAACTCCAAGAAGAAGAAGGGAGGTCAGCCAAAGGAAAGATACGTGTCTTTCCCCAAAGCAATTCGCTTGGAGGCAGAGTTGGTAGGAAAGTCTTGCCTTAGGGATCAGACTGTGGGCATTTTCACATAATGCAGTGATGGGTCAATTATTTCTATCAATCATTCTGTGCTACTGTTTCCCTTTTTGCAAAGAGGAGGCAATAGTGGTACCTGCTACATAGGATGGTTCTGAGTATTAATTGAGTTAACACACATAAAATGCTTAGAGTAATGGCCTGGTGCACTAAGCACAAAACAAATATTCAATTTAGCAAATATTTATTTAGTGACTTCCACATAGTAGGCATTGGAGATAAAAGCAGATATCAAGAATGGACAAGGTTGATGACAAGATGCCAAACTCTATAAAATATAAAAATTTTAAGATGGTTTATTCTGAGCCAACCTGAGCACCAGGCCCAGGAACACTCACCCTCAGGATGTCCTAAGAATGTGTGCCCGGGGTGATTGAATTACAGTTTGGTCATATACATTTTTGGAGGGCAGAAGTTACAAAAACCATAAATCAATATGTGTGAGATTTTCATTGGTTTGGTCTGGAAAGGAGGAACATTTCTGAGTGGGGACCTGTGGGTCACTGGTGGATTTAAGGATTTCTTGACTGGCAATTTATAGTTTCTATCTAAGGATTTTTTGGAAATCAGTAGAAGACAGGGTGCCCAGGATCTGGGATACCCCAAAGCATGGCTTTGCGGGGTCATAAAATATTTTTCTTTCTTTGTTGTATTGGTATGCCAGAGTCAGGTTGGAAAGCAAACTTCAGTATATAGGACGATAGGGTAATAAAGCGCCATCTGGTGAGTTAGTTCTCATTAGGCCTGACTCTTCAAGCCTCTTAGGAATTGGGAGAAGGGGGAAAGGTTCATACTTTAGTCCTCATGGTCAACCTAAAAATGTTTATCTGTATATTCAAAAACTGTACTTTGGTGTTTTTTATATTCTGGACCTAAGGCCTCCTCCTCCATGCAAGGACTTTCTTGACTAGAGACCAGTATCTTAGGTCCACTCTGTTCTGGATCTTAGGACAACCAGGGTCTTTCTCTTACTCACTTCTTTTTTCCTGCATTTTCCTTTCTTTGACTCCTCCGTGTCATGGTAGGTCAGTGGTTCTCATCCAAGGATGATTTTGCCCCAAGAGAATATCTTTCAATGCCCGAAGATTTTTTTTATTGCTATGACTTGACGGGGGGATGGGGGCCTTGCTACTGGTATCTTATAGGTTGAGGACACAGATGCTGCTAAATGTCCTACGATGTATAGGATAAGCTACAGGGCTGGATGGCACCACTGTGCTGCAGCTGTGGGCCCAGTAAAAAAAAATTAAAAAAAGAATATAGGACAGCATGCACCACAAACAATTATCTGGCTCCAATATCAACAATGCCCAGGTTGAGAAATCCTGTGGTACAGTAATACAGAAAGGATTGATTGCCTGAGCCCAGTAGGTGGCTGTGAGTGATGGAGTGAGACTCCAACTCAAAAAAAAAAAAAAAAAAATACCACCTATAGACCACTTCTGCCTCCGATGCCCAGAAAATTATTTTTCATTTTTATTCTCATGGCTGTCATTCTTCTCCACATTTCATATCTGAATATTGCTTCTTTTGGCATGACTTTAATTGAATGGGGGCAGTATTCTGGGATTCTTTGTGCATCATAACCACTTTCTGACCAAATCCAGCATACCTAGGCATACCCCTGTCGTTTCTGAGCACTGATTTGGGCATCCAGGTGCAATGCATAACTCTCTTTTTTATTTTATTTTTTTTAGTCAGAATCTCACTCTATCACCCAGGCTGGAGTGCAGTGGTGTGATCATGGCTCACCAACCTAGACCTCCTGGGCTCACACATTGCTTCAGCCTCAGCCTCCCAAGTATCTGGGACTACAGGCGCATGCCACCATGCCCAGCTAATTTTTTGAGTTTTTGTAGAGACAGGGTCTCACTATGTTGCCCAGGCTGGTCTGAAACTCCTGGGCTCAAGCAATCCTCCCGCCTTGGCCTCCCAAAGTGCTGGGATTAAAGCCATGAGCTACTGTGGCTGGCCCACAACTCTTTTTATATGCTCAAAATTTTACATCCCTTTCCATGGTTCATGTGTATTTTCCATATGAATTTTGCATATGTGAAATCTATCTAGGCAGGTTACATGTGAAGATGCCCTAGTCCTCAAGCTTGACTTTTATTGGAATCACCTAAGATGTTGATGACTTTTACAAAATGATGATTCTTATCACCAGGGATTCCGATTTAGTTGAACTAGTGGGTGTTTATGTGTGAGGAGTTTTTAAAAGCACCTCAGATTGTTCAGGTGCTAAAGTCCCTAAAGAGAACAAGTTCAAAGAAATGAGTAAAGAAAGAGCTTATTGCAGCAGTAATGTGGTTTTCTTAAAATGACATCTTCAAATACATTATCTTTCAATATCATACAGCTGGTCATATGGGCTGGTTTTTAAGCTATTGTCTTATTCCAAACATACCCTTTTATACATATCTTTGTGAAGCTGGGGTGGGGTTCTTTGAAATCACTACTCTAAACCTGGGCAACATAGCAAGACCGAATCTCTACAAAACATCAAAACAATAGCCAGGCATAGTGGCATATGCCTTGTAGTCTCAACTACTCGGGAGGTTGAGGCAGAAGGATAGCTTGAGTCCAGGAGGTTGAGGCTGTGGTAAGCTGTGATCATGTCACTTCACTCCTGCCTGGGCAACAGAGTGAGACTCTGACTAAAAAAAAAGAAAGAAAAGAAAAGAAAAAGAAATCACTGCTCTATTTTCCATGTGGCTTTCTTGTCACATACCTTAACTCATGTCAGTAAATTTCACTATACTCTAAGTTTGGTAAAGTTCACAACTCCCTTCATACCCCTGTCCTTGGTAAGGGCTTTTAGAAGCTTCCTTTTGGCCAGGCCCTGTGGCTCATCCTGTAATCTCAGCACATTAGGAGGCCGAGGCGAGTGACTTGCCTGAGCCCGCAGGTTCGAGAACAGCCCAGGCAACTTGGCAAGACCTCATCGCTACAATAAATCACAAAATTAGCCGGGCATGGTAGCATGCGCCTGTAGTTCCGGCTACTTGGAAGGCTGAGGCAGAAGAATTGCTGGCGCCCAGAAGGTCAAGGGCTGGGGTGGCCATGAGTATGCAACTGCACTCCAGCCAGGGCGACGGAGTGAGACTCCAACTCAAAAAAAAAAGCTTCTTTTTGTTATCACACTGTATGCTGTATCCTTTGAAACCACCTATATAAAATTAATAAATATCAGGCCATGGGGTAAAACCTATAGAAAAACCCAAGCCTTGAAAAGCTGCAGCTGAGGTTAGAATTTAACAAATCTGTTGTTTCTAAGTTTGCTTTCACTTCAGTAGAGAGCAATTGATTATCTTCATGTCCTGACCCTTGGGGAGCAGGGAAGCTGCCCCCTACCCACAAGGCTGATAAATATTTTCCCTTAAACATTAGGCCTAAGACTACCTAGCTCTCCTTGAGGACAAAAGCGGGAGTTGGAGGGCAAAATCAGCTCCAGTCTCCAGGGAGTCCACCTACCATACACCTTCTTCCTAAACTACCTCTATAATGGCTCACTGCTCAAGGACTAGAGGTTGATGGTCACAGGGCTTGCTTTATAGGTAGCATCTGCTGTGAAACCTAAGAATGGTATTTGAGATATTTTCAGACTCTGACGGACCCGAGGCCCCGCCTAGACCCAAAACTCATACCAGGAAGCTGGCTCCATCATTCCTGGGATGCCTCCTCCCAGAAATCAGCTCTGCAACATGAAGACAGTTTTGACACTCTCTTGACATCATCAACCAATCAGCAGTTTCAAGCTCCCCATCCACCAAATTGCCTTTAAAAACTCCAGCCTCTTGCTGGGCGCAATAGCTCATGCCTGTAATCCCAGCACTTTGGGAGGCAGATGTAAGAGGATTCAAGACCAGCCTGGGCAACTTGGTGAGACCTCGTCTCTACTATAAATTAAAAAAAATTAGCTGGGTGTGGTGGCACCCACCTGTGGTTCCAGCTACTTGGAAGGCTGAGGCAGAAGAATCACCAGAGCCCAGCAGGTCGAGGCTGTGGTGGCCATGAGCATGCCACCACACTCCAGCCTGGTGACAGTGAGACTCCAATTCAAAAAAACAAACACAAAACAAAAACAAAAACTCCAGCCTCCAAATTCTCAAAGAGGTGGATTTTAGAAATAGCTCCTGTCCTCCTCACTTAACTGCTTTGCAGTATTAAACTCTCGACTATATTGGCTGCATCCATCTTGCTTTTTTCTGGGCAGCAGGCATAAGAACCCAGTCAGGCTGTCACAGAACCATCTTCCCATATTAAATTCTTTCCATTAAAATAACTAGCTTGGTTTCTTTTTCCTTGACTGAACCATGACTGATAAATCCCAACATGGAAAAAGAAAAGCAGGTTGTGAGTTGTCTGCAATTGGGATACTGCTAAACATGCTAGGAAAAGAAAGGTGACTATAAATTATGTCTTGGCCAAAGATGTCCATCTGATGTAGGTGGTGATGTCGTATTTCCATCTCTGTTGGTGCTAATGGAGCCTGAGTATTATTAAGTCACCCAAATCATCAAAAATAAACTGAACTTTTTCTTGTTTGCCTTACTCTAGGATAGCACAAGGCCATGTCATCAGCAAAGTGTAGTTCTTTTCTTTCACTAGTCACTGCCTGTTTACGACTTCACTTTGAAACCATGCTTCCCTGTCTTCTGTCATAATCAATCCTTCATTGGGCTCCTTTTCACTTCCGTAATGTGGGTAGCAGTCTCTCCTTTAGAGAGGCGTTACATCGTTGCTGTGTTAGCCATCTTAGCTCTCTGCAGACCTGTCCAAAAACTAGTTTAGCTTATGCAGCCTTTTATCTCAACCATAAGGCAGCTATCAATTGTACTGATGAGGAACTTTGCTCATTGTTGAAAGAAATTCCAGTTGGATATGGTGGCTTATCTGTAGTCCTGGCTACTCAGGAGGCTGAGGTGGGAGGCTTGCTTAAGCCTAGGAGTTTGAGACTGCAGTGAGCTATGATCGCATTACTCTACTCCAGACAGGGAACAGACGGAGAACTTGTCTCTAAAAAAACAAAATAAAACACAATTTAAAAAATTTTTTTGAGTCAGTCTCACTCTGTCACCCAAGCTGGAGTGTAGTGGCACACTCACGACCACCACAGCTTCTACCTGCTGTCCTAAGGTGATCCTTCCACCTCAGCCTTCCAAGTAGCTGGAACTACAAGCATGTGTCACCACGTCCAGCTAATTTTTTGATTTATTGTAGAGACAAGGTCTCACTACATTGCTCAGGATGATCTCGAACCTGTGAACTCAGGCAATCCTCTCGCCTCTGCCTCCCAAAGTGCTGGGATTACAGGCATAAGCCACCATGCCTGGCTAATAAAATAAAAAATTTTTAAAAAGCACTTGATCGAAAATTAAGCTGTAGAGTTGATGGGAAAAAATATCACCCTCAACAATTACTAAACTGCCAAATCACTATATTTGCAAATCCACTGTTGCAAAGCTAGGTGATAACCAAAATACTTGGTAAGTGCCAAAGAAATGTTGGGTTTTGGTATCACTTGTCATACTCTCCCAAGGGGTGAAACTTTGTTTTTGTTCTCTTAACTTCAAGGCTTAGAAAGGTGATAATGGTTAAAGACATACCTGTGGAAAAGATTGAAAGGAAATATAGGCCGGGCGCGGTGGCTCAAGCCTGTAATCCTAGCAGTTCAGGAAGCCAAGGTGTGGGGATTACCTGAACCCACGGGTTTGAGACCAGCCTGGGCAACTTGGCAAGACCTCGTCTCTCCAATAAATCAAAAAATTAGCCAGGCATGGTGGCGCACGCCTGAGTAGTTCCAGCTACTTTGAAGGCCGAGGTAGAAGGATAGCCGGTACCCAGCAGGTCAACGCTGGGGTGGCCGTGAGCGTGCCACTCTGCACTCCAGCCTGGGCAACGGAGTGAGAATCCAACTCAAAGACAAAAAAAAGAAAAGAAAGGAAAAAGGAAATATGCCAGGAAGTTCACAATAGCTCTCTAATAGTACTGTGACAATCCATGGCTGGGAGAGCAAACACAGATAATAGAGAGGTGTAGGAGTTGAAGACCCTTCACTATGCAACGATCAGCTAAAAACCTGAGACCTTTGGCAGCTCCAAGGTCCTCTGAGCCCTAGATGCCTCAGCAGCAAGATCAGCATAACTGCTTATCTTCCAGGGCAATGCAATGAATATAAATAATTTTTTTAAGGACAAGTGAAATGGTAGTTTTGTATCAGATGATAGCTCTCATTCTCCCTTCACATAATTTCTTTTTAAGTGTGCCTTCCTGGCACTTAAAGGTAACTTGGTATTAGCTGGGCATGGTGGCATGTGCCTGTAGTCCTAGCTATTTGGGAAGCTGAGGCATGAAGACTATTTGAGCCCAGGAGTTCAAAACTGCAGTGGACTATGATGGTGCCACCGCACTCCAGCCTGGGTTGGCAACAGAAACTTGTCTCTAAAAAAATTAAAATAAAATGTAACGATATTTAAAACTGTGTGGCTTTGAGGATGATTCTGTTTAACTTTCTCAGTGTTGACGGAGAGGATGTAATAAAATGTACTGATTAGAACACTGTTTAATACATTGTCATGATCAATATATATAAATCTTTATTACCATATTAATAGGTTAAATTAATGGATTTTACAAGCAGCAAATTTGAATTTTTTCATTTTAATGGACATATAGTAGTAGTACATATTTTGGGGGTACATGGGCTTTTTATTTTTGAGTCAGGGTCTCACTCTGTCACTCAGGATGGAGTGCAGTGGCATGATCATGGCTCACTGCAGCCTCTACTTCCTGGCCTCAGGCAATCCTTCTCCCTCAGTCTCCTGAATAGGTGGGACTTCAGGTGCGCACCACCACACCTGGCTTCTTTTTTTTTTTAGAAAGCAGGATTTATTGAGAGGACAGAAAAGCTCCCACAGTGAGAGGTGACCTGAAAGCGTTGCCCAGCTTCTTCTAATTATTATTATTTTGTAGACAAAAGAGCTTGCTATGTTGTCTAGGCTGGTCTTGAACTCCTGGGCTCAGGCAATGCTTCCTATTTTTATACCTCTACACAAGGTGTAGTAATCAAACCGGGATCATTGGGGCATCTATCAGTCATTTAATTAAAACTTTAATGGTGGGGCATCAGCACCACTTGTCATATTGATAACAAGGCTATCTATAATACTGAGTGATCTATCACAGAAGCAAAGAACCGAGTATCGCATGTTCTCACTCATAAGCAGACCTTGAACAATGATCATAATACTTTTTAAAAGGGATTGGCAGTAGTGGGAAACTGCTGGGGGGCAGGGGCAGCAGCGAGATTGGCAGTAGTGGGAATCTGTGGGGGGAGGGAGATGGGGAAGAGGGAGGGGCACACCTCATCAACAAGGATACTTGCATAGTGAACATTTGTATACCTAACGCTGAATTGTACCCCACATCTTTAAAATAAAAAATTTAATCCAGGCTCGGTGGCTCAGCCTGTAATCCCAGCACTTCGGGAGGCTGAGGTGAGTGGATTGCCTGAGCCTGCGGGTTCGAGACCCGCCGGGGCAACTTGGTGAAACCTCATCTCTACAATGAATCAAAAATTAGCTGGGCATGGTAGCCCGCGCCTGTAGTTCCAGCTACTTGGAAGCCTGAGGCAGAAGGATTGCCGGAGTCCAGCAGGTCGAGGCTGCAGTGGCCGGGAGTGGCCACTGCACTCCAGTCTGGGTGACAGAGTGAGACTCCAACTCAAAAAAAAATTTAAATTTAAATTTAAATTTAAAAAAAAAAAAAACAAGGCTTCGTCCGGGCTCAGTGGCTCAAGCCTGTAATCCCAGCACTTTGGGAGGCCAAGGCGAGAGGATTGCCTGAGCCTGTGGGTTTGAGACCAGCCCGGGCAACTTGGTGGTCTCTACAATAAATCAAAAATTTGTCGGGCATGGTAGTATGCACCTGTAGTTCTGGTTACTTGGAAGGCTGAGGCAGAAGGATCGCCAGAGCCCAACAGGTCAACGCTGGTGTAGCCGTGAGTGTGTCACTGCACTCCAGCCTGGGCAATGGAGTGAGACTCCAACTCAAAAACAAACAAACAAGGCTATCTGGAGGCAACTGAAGAAACTTAAGCTTTTGCCTCTGTTTTTTTCTGTTACTCCCACCACTTGTCTGGCCCCAGGTAAGACAATTCACCTCTTAATAATTAAGTTTTCATATATCCAAAATAAAAATATAAAAATGCCGGCTGGGTGAGGTAGCTCAGGCCTGTAATCTCACCACTCTGGGAAGCTGGGGCGGGAGGATTGCTTAAGCCCAGGATTTCGAGACCAGCCTATGCAACATAGCAAAAGCTCATCTCTAAAAAATTAATTTATTAATTAAAATGCCTATAAAGATTGCTTTGGAGAATGCAAAAAGTGACAAGCACCCGCCACCTGGAAGGTGCTCAGCATAGCCAGTCATTATAGGTAAAGCTCTTGTATTTTCCAGTAAAAGAAAAGTGGGCAAGTTACTTAACCACTCAGACCCTCAGTTTCCTCATCTTTATTTATTTATTTGTTTATTTTTTTTATTCAATTTTTTTATTATGACATTGTGGGGTACAGTTAAGGGTTAGGTATACAAATATGCTTCGTTCAGGCACCCTTGTTGATAAAAGGTGTCTCCCCATCCCCAGACAGATATTGACTACCATTAATCCCATCTCCCTCCCCCCCCCCATAGTTTCCCATCTCTGTCAGTCATATTATATTGGATGAGAAAGAATCTCAGAGCTCGAAGACCAAAACACGGAATATTATGAGTTCTTTATTATGACTTAATCTATTATTTTCATGGTACTTTGTTCTTGTCTCACGGATGCAACATCTTTTCATTTCAACTAAGGATATTACTTTTATTGAGATTTTTGAAATTTTCTTCTGATCACCACATTATTTCCGTGTCCTTTATGTTCCTTTCTTTTGTTTTCCTCTCTTTCTTTCTTTATTCCAGTCCCTGTCTTTTATGTAGGAGTCATTCCTCAAATGACTGGTGGTCTTTGGCTCTCTGTTCCTATTTATTTATAATAAAGTACTTAAAATGGGATTGAGAATTTTATATGCAAAGGGAACTTCTCAGTAGAATTAGGCAGTGGGCCAGCTGCTCCATGGGAGATACCAGGCACTCAATTTCTTCAAAGAAGAGTCTTCCAATCCCTTCAATGGTGACTTATGCCTAACTACTGCAGCAGTAGAGGCTATATCACCCACCTCCTGAAAGTGTAGATACTTGAGCCATGAAGTCATGTTATGCAAACTGTTGAATGTATGCCACAGTGGTACATAAGTTGATGTTAAGTCATGCATGGCTAAATACCTTTTTGTATGCATGCATTTATTTACTTAATATATGTTAGCAAAAATATAACTAGCATATCAAACCCATGATGTCATGGATAGTATTACTTAAGACAAGCTAGGCCAAATTATTAATAAAAGTATCAGGGTAAGCAATAGTATAGGAGGGATATAAACAAGGCAAAAAGTCATGAAGGAGATACTAATATGATTGATGTTTGGGAAAAACAATAATAAAGAAAGAAAGGGAAGTCTTTTTTTTTTTTTTGAGTTGAGGCCTACTCTCTCACCCAAGCTAGAGTGCAGTTGTGTGATCATGGCTCCCTGCATCCCTCAAACTTCTGGGCTCAAGCAATCTTCCCACCTTAGCTTCCCAAATAGCTGAGATTACAGGAGTGCACCGCCACACATGGCTAATTTTTACATATTTTTGTAGAGACAAGATCTTGCTATGTTGTCCAGACTGGTCTCAAACTTCTGCCCTCAAAAGACCCTCTCACCTCAGTCTCCCTGTGAATGCTGGGATCACAGGGGAGCCACTGCATCAGGCCCAGGAAGGTACCTTTTATCACATTAGGAGAGAGTAGAAAAAAAACTGCATGTGGAATTGACAGCCAAAGTGAAGCAACAGAGATGTATGATGGGGAAACCACAAGTCCCTCTGTAGGTATGGAGAGCAGTGAGAGATAATCAGGGCCGGATTATAAGGAACCCTAAAATTAGGTTGTTTGTTACCTACTGCTAAATTTTTTGAGAGGTCTTCATATATCCTGATGATAATAAGTTTTTTGAGAGGTCTTCATATATCCTAATGATAATAAGTTATTTGCCAGATATGTGACTTGCAAATATTTCTCTTAGTTGGTAGTTTCCTTTTCATTCTTTTTTTAACCCAGCAGAAGTTTTACATTTTGATGGCTTCGATTACTGTTGCTTTATGGTAAGTCTTAACATTGTGATTTCTATAACTTTATTCTTTTTCAAAATTGCTTTAGTTCTTTGAGTTTCTTTGTTTTTCCATATACATTTTAGAACCAGTGTCACTATATCTACAAAAGAAAATTTTCCTGGGATTAAGACTGGAATTTAGTTAAATTCTTAAATCATTTTGTGGGAAAATTAACACGTCAGTGTTGTTGAGTCTTCTAGTGTATGAATACATATGTCTCTCCATGTATTTAGATCTTTGATTTCTTTCATTAGTCTTTTGTAATTTTTATCATTCAGATTCCGCATATACAGGGGGTGTCAAAAAATGAAGTTGAATTAAATTATGGTGGCAATGTGTAGTATGATGTTTGCTCAACTGTGCTTCCACCATTTTCTTTGACTATCCTGCCTGTCGCATGGTGATGCTAGCATTCATTTGATTAACGCCATCTTTTAAGATGTGTATAAGTTTTTTGGTACACTCTGTATTTTGAAAATTTGCATAATTATGTCATTTTAAAATTATATTATTTAGCAAATTTGATTTTCAATTATTGATTGCTAGTGTATAGAAATATGATGGATTTTTAATGTAGACCTTGTATTCCATAACCTTGATAAACTCATTAATTAGTTCTAGGAGTTTTTTGTTGATCTCTTGCAAATTTCTACATAAACTATTATATAAGAATGGACAGAGCCTTCTTTCCAGCATCAGGGTTTTGGTAATTATCTACTGGGAGATCAGATAAAAATTTCAAGTCATGAGAAACAAAACTGAATATTCCGGCCCCCTTCTCTTTTAAAAAATTTCTTCCTTCCTCGTTTAAACTCCTTTTAGATTACCTGCATGCTTTTCCTCCCATGCCCCCACTCATAAGGATTTTTGTATAAATATTTTCTCAATGAAATGGACTGATGGCAAGAGTGATTTTCATGCTCAGTGTGAAACATTAGCTATTCTAAAATCAAAATCAACTTTGCTAGCTATTCTGAAGAATTTGTAACCTCAGGACGGGCCTTGTGGCTCAGCTTGTAATCCGGCACTTTGGGAGGCCGAGGCGAGTAGATTGCCTGAGCCCACCTGTTTGAGACCTACCTGGGCAACTTGGCGAGACCTCATTTATATAATAAATCAAAAATAAGCTGGGCATGGTAACGTGTGCCTGTAGTTCCTGCTACTTGGAAGGCTGAGGTGAAAGGATCTCCAGAGCCCAGCAGGGCGAGGCTATGGTGGTTGGGAGCGTGCCACTGCACTCCAGTCTGGGCGACAGAGTGAGACTCCAGCTCAAAAAAATAAAAAATAAAAAGAATTTGTAACTTTATACTCAGCAACCCCCTTGAATAAGTTATCCCATATAGTTACTTGGGTGGGGATAACTGTTGTGACTTCAGTGCTAGTAATAAGATGAACCTGGAACCGGACATGTGGTCGGGTTCCATGTGGTCCAGAGGCCCCCTTAGGACTTTCTGGTAATGGAGTGGAGAGCATCTGTCCCAGCAGGGAGACAGCCTGTGGAACCAAAGAGGAAGGGGGCCGACATTCTTGCCCCTCAAAAGGCCCCAGGAACCAAACCACAGCTAGTGTCTTCCAGACATTGAGGTTCCATCATTTGTTTATAGGAAAATGGTCCTCCCACCACTGGCTGATCCCTCAAGGACTTTTCAAACAGTTTAGCCCACACAAATGACAGGCTGAAGTTAACCGTCCTGCTCTAATTGAGGACTGTCAAAAATACCAATGCGGGAGGTGGCAGGACATGGGTGTTTTGCACGTCAGAGTAGCTGGCTTTTGCGTGATGCACTTGACCTGCTGTGGGTCCAGAATTGTCCTAGGGAATAAGAATGAAGGTGAGGGAAATATTCCTCTAGGACTGCCTTAGCTCATATGCTGTATGCTGTTAATCTGGCAACAAAACAGGAAGCAGCATAGATGCTCAGAGCCCAAAATACCCAGGTGACATGTCCAGAAATCCTGAAGACAAGATGAGAGGAGTCTTTTAATTAGGACTGACCAGTCATAATAAGCCTATGAAACCAGAACTAGATACTCCCTAGCATGCCCTTCACCACCCATAAAGTGGTATCAGCAGCTAAAAATTCTCCCTATTTGAATGAACAGAAAAAAATTCAGCCAATATAAAATCTGCTAGGTTAGGTCCCTAGAGACCGGTTGCTTTTAAAAATCTCTCTCTCTCTCTTTTTTTTTTCTTTTTTACATGTAATTTTATTTTTCCTTGTAGAGACAATGTCTTGCTTGACCTGTTGCTCAGGCTGAAATGCAGTGGTGCAATCGTACCTCACTGCAGCCTTGAACTCTTGGGCTCAAGTGATTATCCTGCCTCAGCATCCTGAATAGCTAGGACTACAGGTGGGTGACACCACACCCAGATAGTTTTCTTATTTTTTATTTTTTGTGTGGACAGGTTCTCCCTATGTGGCCCAGGCTGGTCTTGAACTGATCTCAAGCAATTCTCCTACCTCAGTCTCCCAAAACTCTGGGAGTACAGATGTGAGCCACCGTGTCTACCTATAAGTTTCTTTATTAGCAATGCATATCTATGAGTGAACTTTATCAAATGCAATCTCTCTGCCTCTCAATCACTATTTCCATTCTAAGGGGGCTTCCAAAGAGTGCAAGGAGCTGTTGGTAAGAATCAGATTTATTATTTTCTTAATCAATAAATACTCATCAATCTGAATTTTTGACATTTATAGCCACTTCGTCTTAAAATATAAAGTAACTTTTATTGTTTTTCTTATTAATAAAGCAATATACAGATAATGAAGAAAAATATAAATAAAGAAATCAAAAGACAAGATACTGTAAACACTTTATATCTTTAAGACTAGGGTTTCTCAATATCGGTATTACCTCAACATTTTGGGCTAGATGATGCATTGTAGGGTATTTAGCAGAGTCTCTGGTCCCTACCCTTCAGATGCCAGTAATCACTCCTTCCTCACTCCCTACTCCTGTTGGTTACAATCACAAAGGAATCTGGATATGGTCAAATGTCTCCTGGGAGGAGCAGGGCAGATAGCTCTCAGAACTGCTGCCTTATGCTCTTCTAGGTTCATAGAGTTTATTGACTGAATTCCATCACTAGTTCTTTTTCCCTTCCAGGCATCTAGATGTCATTTTTGTGGAACTGGGTGAAAGGAATAAAAGGTATCAGCTTTGCTGATTGCTCAAATTGAGGCAATGAGGGCTTAGGGTGAGCATGGTTGCTTTCACTCACCCAAAACAATCTGAAACTCCAGAACCAAAAAGAAGGGACGTAGTTGGGTCTGTCCAAGGCAGGAAAGGAGCTATGACCTCAGGGTTGGAGATCCTGGCACAGGGACAGGTTCTGTCTCAGGTTTTGATGAAAAAGAACTCCCATCTGCTTGTGTACTAAGGCGACCAAGTAAGATAGGTCAGTCTCTCCAGGTTGGATGGTCGGCTCCGGGGTGAGCACTTCCTCCTCAGGCCCTCTGAGAGAGCCAAGGAGTTGGAGAAGGCTCTTGTTTTATGAGTCAAGAAAGGAATGTGGAAGGCAGGCAAGAAAGGACTCTCCACACAGATTTCTTTTCTGTGAATATATAAACACACATAGGTATTTTAAACAAAAACAGTAACACACTATACACAATGTTTCATAGCCTTTTCAGGATCACGCTGTACATAACTGTTTCATAACCCCCTTTCAGTTACCATATCAACGCTTTTCACATTAAATTAAGACATCACTTTAAAAAGCTACATATTACTTGTTTGTACATAACATATTTAGTCAAGTCACTTTTCACTTTTGTGAACACACTCGAACTTCTAAGTGGTAAAGACTGCTTAGGCAGCCCTGATGATAGCCTCAGGGCAATTTATTAGAAGTAGAATAATTGATTTAAATGGTGAGAGGGGCCCCAATTTATATGTAGCTTGGGGAACTAAGATAACTGTGGCATAAACCATGAAAAAGTGACTTAACAGATGCACTTTATATTTTCCTGGCTTCTCTGATGTCCTGATGACTGCTGACGGTTGGGGGCCCCAGTTTCAAAGGCTCCAGCCCTGGTGAGAGTTTTGCTGCCCTCAGCAGCCAACAACCTTGAGGTCCCCAGGAAGACTCTCCTCTTCCGTCCCTAGATGCACTTAGCCCCTGGCACGCTATATGTGCATGGCTGCTCGTGCAGTGCTGTGGACAGAACCTCTGCCTTCTAGAATTGGGCTTGCTGATGAGGCTAGGTATAGGTTCATTGGTTGTGGGCTCACCTGGGGAAGACCATGGTGCAGAAAACTTATCCAGGCTTTCTGAAGCTGGTTCCTAAGACTCCCAGTCTTGAGCTGCGGGATTAATCATCTCTTGAGTGATTTTGCCATCTTTACCAAGAGTTCAGGTGTTGACATTTTAATGTTTGTATTTCCAGCCTGAGAACCCCATCAGGAAGAACTACTCGGATTTACCTCACAATCCCTTCTGCCCGAGAAGCTTATAAAAAAGTAGGCTTTAACCAGGGTGGATTTTAAACGTTGGTACCAGTTAAAAACTGTCTAGAATTAAAAAGCTCACTTTGTTCCAGGAGACTTTGTCTCCTTTTTTCTTCATCTCTCTCTTTCCCAACCTAAACATGACCCCAAAAAGTGCCGTCTAAGTCATGAAGCAGGAGACAGTCAGATTGCCAAGGTTAATATTTGTGTTTGGAAGCATGGCCCCTGTCAAATGGGCAGTAGCCCTCAAGCTGCTTTCAAGCTTTCTCTTAGCTAGTGTGTTGGCCAAATACTCCTGTTCTTCATTTGTTTTTACAGGTTATTAGGAAGCTATGTGTTGTCACCGAAGAGGGCCACTGGTCATGAGGAGGCTGTAATAGTGTTGGGGTCAGTACCTGGGTCCTGCTTAACACTCCCAGCTGCCCCCCTCCTACCTCAGGCCGAGTTAGGAAAACCCACTGGGTTTGGGGAAACAGTGACACTGATGGGGTTGGCTCAGCAAACAAGCATCCAGTGTTTTGCTCACTCTGATTCTTGTGCCAGGGTCCATCCTCCAGAGACACTGACAGCTCTGTTCTGTGAGGCACCAGCCTTGCGTCACTCAGCTGGGAAAAGGTGTCTGCTAGACCCATTCCCTCTTACAAAGTGTAGACCTGCCAGGGAACAGGGCTGGAGCATGGCACTGTACACATGTAAGGGTGTTCAACTCAGGAAAGAACTCACTTTTCCTCTGGTCCCCTATGGAGGTCAAGGATGCTTGGACTTGCTCAGGGAGGGATGGAGTTACTGCAGTTCAGCACCTCCACAGTGCCCTTCCACACCACCACTTCGACAATGCCCTTCTACACCACCAGTGGGCCTGCCTGGCCACTGGTGGACTCTAGTTCCCAAAGTCCTTATGGGTCAGAAAACTCAGCCTACATGGAGAAGAATGTCAGTCAACAGAATCTCTTATCTTCTGATTTCTGCTATTAGAAAAAAAAAACAAAAACAGGCATACAAATAAGTGCTAAACGAAGTAAAAATAATTGGATAAGGGTGGATGATTATCTGTTTTTCATATTTCCTATAATGTTGTTACATTGTTCTTAAAATTTAAAAAATGGAAAAGAAACAACTCTAAAATTTTCACTAGCTTTAAAAGGCAAAACCAGGGCAGGTTAATATTTTTGGGTGTCTGGCCTGGTGAATGTATGTAAACACGTATGAGCCTGAGGAGGTATGGGGAGCGGTGAAGGAATGAGAGCAGGGAGAGGGGCTGTTTAACTGGACATGCTTACCTGTGTGAGGCCTAATTTCTCTACACAGATTCAAGCTCAGCAGAATCCTGATGGACTTTAGGTCTTCGCTATGCCTGAAGCCAGATAAATTTGGGGGGCCACTGAGGCCAATTTCTGCACCTGCTGTGGCCACTGATCATGTCAACCACTGAGTGAACCTTGTGTGGAGTGAACACACAGCCCACAGAGGTGGAGAGGTGCTGGCTCAGTGGGTGAGGGACAGGGCCATGCTGGAGAACTTCGCCTCAGGGCACTTCCTCCTCACACTTGGCATCAGCCCAATGGACCAATCTCACATTCTCTTCCCAGGAGCATCAATGTTACCAACTGTAGCCAGGAGATCTTTGCAAGGATAAAGAGGTCATTTCAGAAAACACAACAAAACAAAAAACAAAACAAAACCTCTCCTGGGTACAGATCTCTCTACAGGCAGATCTTTCTGCTAAATCCCAAGAATCTCTGACCCTGAGTTTCTCCCCCCAATGAAGATGAACACTGTCTCCTCCATCTCTCCCAGTCCTATGTAAACACGCTCCATTGCCCTTGGCCTCTATTAGGTTAAATTAATTGCACTTTTTTTAAAGCCATGATTTGTAAAGTCTAAACCTAAATGTTGTGTTGAAGGAAACTTCAGGCTTAGGAATCAAGTCTGGGCAGGTGTGTGTGTGTGTGTGTGTGTGTGTGTGTGTGTGCAATTGAATATAGACACTCTGTAAGCTTGAGGTTATCCCCAAGACCCCTCCATGCTCAGTCCAGATCCCGCTGCCCCCAAGCAGTGGAACCCAAGCCAGCAGGGAGAAACGCAGAGAGAAAGTCGGTTGATTTCATTTGTGTGTCCTTGGGTCCGGGGATGGCCTAAGAAGTCTCCTTGGCTTTTGGACTTGGAGCTGGAGGTCAAGTTCAAGGGTACTTCTGGACTTCTATCAGTCATACATCTCTCTATCCCGGATGAGATTCCTACCCGTGTCACACAAACTAGAAAAGAGAATACACTAAAAAAGGAAAGAAAGGTGGAATCGGTTTGAGCTGGAGCTGTTAAGAAAAGGGAGAGGATAAGACATCTGCAAGCAGAGGGGCTACAGGTGAGAACATTCCTCAGTGGGTAATGATATGAAAGCCTGGTGGGTGCAGAGGACCAACCAGGGGCTTGCCTGGCCCTCGTGGTAGCCCTTGAAGATGTGGCTGTCCAGGTAGGCCCGGGAGACGGCCCATGTCCTGGATTCTGCAAGAATAGATTCTATTTGTTGGGGTCCCTGATGACTTTCTTCCTAAGGGCAGGTCACGGCTGCCTGCTGGGAGAGATGTAGCAGAGGCCCAGGTGAGTTTGGGAGTTGCAGGTGAAAGGAAGGGGTGTGATGTTATAGGGAGGCTAGAGTGCGATTCCCCATGTCCTGGGGGGTGCTCCCCATCCTGGCATGGGCGTGGGCCATCTTTAGATCAGGAGGACTTTCCTACTAACGAAGGAAAGCAGGAACCGCGGTGCTCGGCCCAGATCCGGCTGCCCCCAAGCAGTGGAATCGGAGCCAGCCAGGAGAAACGAAGAGGGAAAATTGGTGGATTTCATTTGTGTGTCCTTGGGTCCAGGTATGGTCTGGGGAGTCTCCTTGGCTTTTGGACTTGGAAACTTCCATGTGGGTGAGAACTGAACTCAGCATTGTCTCTAGAGCCAAAAAACAAGTACCCGGGGGAATGTAGCCCAATAGGGCCATTTTCCAAAAGCCAAACTGTGCCTCCCTCTGGCTTTGGAGTCTCCTACTCTCCCAGGCAGGGCAGTGAGGCTGGCGGGGGGGTTTGTGGCCTCCAGGCTATCTGAGGCTGGCCTCCTGCCGGACCTCATTTAATACCTGCATGTGGGTGGGGAGAATTGTAGGAGGAATTTCTCATTTTGCCCACTCACGCAAGAATGCCCCAAGCAGGGTTGTGCCTGAGGTCAGAGAAGGTAGTGAAGGCACATTGCCCCCACCCCCCCCCCCACCCCAGGACCCTTCCCTGACCCTTCCACATCTGAACCGTGTTGCAATATTTCCTCAGGAGAAGGCTCTGTTCCCAGAGGCTCGGCCAGCAAAGCACAGGAGAGTAATTTTTTGCTCTTTTTGAGACATTCCTTCCTGTATCTCTGCCAGCCACGTCCTCTAGTTTCTCCTTGTTCTGGTCTCAGATGAGTTTTTGGAAGGTGCCAGAAGCAACCCATTCCCTACAGCACACCATGTTGGGAGTGTGTGAACTTCCTGGTCCTCATCCAGAGGGCAGGGTGTGATTTCATTGAACAGAACATTCCAAAGCCCTTTGCAACCTTTTGTGTCCCCTGTGAAATCTCCAAACAGGCAAGCAGAGAAAACCTGAAACAGACATTGTCATTCGAGGACTGGGAGTTCTTCTAACTCCTCAGGCTGGGATTGTCTCCAATTAGCTGGTGAGCTGAACCTACCATGTCACCCCTGGCTGGACTGGGCAACCAAGTAGGTCATGCCTCTGACTTGTACAGTTCTGGCTGTCATGCAGCTCTAAGCACCTAAGACGGAAGACCATCTTATTTTGGAAGGGCAGTGTCCTGGAGGGTCTGTCACGGTCTCTGCTGCCTCTGTCCCACCAGCTTCTAGGACCTCTGACCACAGAGCTATGCTCCCTCTCAGCCAGTCAATAGACATGGCAGACAGAACTGAGCCATTCTTTCTGAAAGCAACATCCTGGAAATAGCTAAAAGTCAAAACAAACACAAAAACAAACAACTTATCCAGACCTGCAATATGTGCCCTGCTGGAAAAACAAACTTTGTCTGGCTTTTTGGGCAGTGAAGAATTGGGAAGGCCAGCCCACATGTGTGGCTCTGGAAAACTGGCTGAGTTTGTAATTGTAAGACTTTGTGGCTAAAAATGGCCACAAAGTCTTTCTACCCTTTGCAGCTCCTCTCATCAAGGGGTGAAGTCTATTTCCTCACCCACTGAATCTCAGTTGGCCTGTGACTTGCTTTGACTAATAGAATGTGGCAGTTCTGAGCTTGGGCCTCAAGGGGTATCACAGGCATTCTCTCATTCTCTTGTGATCACCGAGTGAGCAAGCCCAAACCAGCATGTGGGAGGATGAGAGGCATGTGCTTGTCATCTGCTGCACTGACTGACAGCCATCCGACCACCAGACATGTGATGGCAGCCATCCCAGGACAGCCAGCCACCAGTTGACCCCCCATTTGATCACAGATGTATGAGAAAGCCTGGCCAAGCCAGCCAAGATGGGAAGAACTCTTCATCTAGTTCATCTGTAGAATTCTGAAAAAATGATAGATGGCTGTTGTTTTAAGCTGTTAAGTTTTGGGATGGTTTGGGGATTCTATTCCACTCTACTAGGCTGCTCTGAGGATCATGCAAGATAACGTCACACTGTAAGTCTGCAAGAAATGTTAGATGAATCCTATTACAGAGTTGGAAAATATCACGGAGATCATAAAAAGTATGCTTCATTTTCTCAACTCACATTATCTCATTTAGTCCTCAGAATTTCCTTGAAGAGAAGAGAGCACTGAATCCCAAGAAGTTAACTTGCCAAGAGTCATGCTTGTTAGGTGGTGGAGTAAGAGTTGAATTCAACTCTGTGTGATTCTAAAAGCCATGCTAACTATTGTGATAAAAACATTAGTTCATAAACTTGAAAATGACATTTGAGGCATGCTCGTCCAAATGGGGAAAGGGTTTGGAAAAGGAAAGACAAAAAAGTATCTTGTTTCTAGAGGACAAGGAAAAGGTAGCATGCTTATTTTCTGGTACCATGATGACTTCAATCTCTCTATGCTTCCATTTTTTTACTTCCAAAATGGAGATTAGGGCACTGAGATAGTGAAAGCTAAGGTGCCATTAGAATATTATTTATTATTATTATTATTAAAGAGTAAGATAACTGCCAGGAAGGGGGGCTCATCTCATCAACAAGGATACCTGCATAATGAACATTTTTATACTTAATCCTGAATTGTATACCACATCTTTCAAATTAAAAATTAAAAAACAAAAAGAGTAGGAGCATAAACAGTTTCAATGGCAAATTTGAAATGTTTTGGGTTAAATAAAAAGACCTGTATTTGATCTCCTTCCAAAGCAAAAGGCCTTACAATAATTTGTTGTAGACTTCAAAATCACTAAGAGTAGAATTGGAAGGTTGCTAACACCAAGAAACGGTGAATGTTTAAGATGATGGATAACCTAATTACTGTGGTTTGATTATTAACATTGTATGCTTGTATCAAAATATCATATACACCCCATAAACATGTACAAGTACTATGTAGCCATAACATTAAAAAGTTTTTTAAAAAGGTAAATCTAAGTAAAAAAAAAAAAAAAAAAGCTGTGGCTTTTGATAGGTAATTGGGTGTATCAGTTAAGAATGCTGCATGTAACAGAAAACCTAATCAGCAGTGACTGAAATAAGCAGGCAGTTATTTTCTCCCTTGATACAAAGTCTAGATGAGAAAGGCTGCTGGTGCTGGTTCAGCTGTGTAGTGAAGACAGAGTGAAGGTCCACTCTGTCATTCTTAATGTATTGGCTACCCTTCTCATGCTGCTTGTGGTCCTAGGATGGCAGCTGCAGCTCCCTTCAAGGAAGAAAAATGGGAGAATCTTGAATTTTCCCAGAGTTTTTATTTCCCCTGTTCAGGTCTCATTAGCTAGAAATGTGTCATATGACCACCTAAACTGCAAGGGATGCTGGGTAGTATTTACTTTTTTTCGAACTCTCTAGCAGAGTCAGCCAGGTAAGGAAGTACTTGGGAGGGTGTTGGCCTAACTAACCAACAATGATCCCATGAGGGAAAATTTGTATATTTAAGGTTTTTTGTTTGTTTTACTTTTTGTTTGCTTGCACTAACTGACATTTTGGTAACAGACATATTTTGTGTTTTTATGATAAGAAAGAAACTGATTAAAGACTGTTATTTTTGAGGAATCAGACAAAAGATTTTGACCTACTATTTTCATATTGAACATAGTCCAAGACTGCTTGATTCTGTACATGTTGGCTGGTGACTTCCTCTCCTCCTGTCATCTCCTAACCAAGCAGAAGATGGATGTTCAACCCTTACACAAGTTTGACATGCTGTCACCTGTGATGCTTGGGGAGAAGAAAGGCCATGTCTACTTTAGTTATTCTGTGTTATATCCCGTGCAGATCACTTTTTGGGTTGCTGACCTCTACTATAAAGTCACATGTAAGGAAAGAACAAAGCTTTGAGATGCATGGGAAATCAGTTCAAAATCAGCAACGGCTAAATGTCGAACTTTGATAGGGATAAGGTATGCAGTCAAAGTTTATAATCAAAATTCTTTTCTCTGAGTCTGGGAGAAAAAAAATCACTAGCTGTTATTGACAAAGTAGCTGCTAAGCAAATAGAGAAGGTGAAAAATTATGGTACCTGGAGATGTTGCTATCTGCAACATATTACAGATTAGTTAGTGTTGTCCTCACCGATGAGACTAGTTTCAGAGAGAGGGTAAAAATGTGGCTTGATTTAGAGCTGATGATATCTTGTGTCTAGTCACTGGAGATCAAAAGATAGCTTGCCTGTAAAACATTGCTAATGAAATGAGAGCAAAGGCCATGCTCTTCTCTTGGGTGTGTCAAAGGGAACTTTTGCTGTGTACCCAGGCCAATGGGATGTAGCTGTGACCATGTGACCGCATGATCAACCCTACTAACCCCAAACTCCGCAGATTTGTCAATTGTGTATAATCAGTCCCTTTAATACCTGATGACTTGGTGGCCACATGCTTTTTTTTCCTATGATGTATGACTAGGGACTGCAGGTACTTTGTTTTGTGCTCTCTTAGAAAGTGGCTATTACCTGTGGGTGCATGGGTGCAGGTGTGTGTTTGTGTGTGTATTAGTGATGGTGGTGGTGGTGGTGGTGGAGAATGTGGAGATGCAATTGACTTTCAAATTCTCACTATGTAAGACCAGATTTTGAATAGCCCACCTGTGATGACTGGTTATCTTTTTCCTGAGACTAGAAATCAATACTAAGAAGGAGACTACAATGGGGAATGATGAAGGCACAGTAAATTCAAGCAAGCCTGAGAAGTGAATGTCACATTCTCTGTAATGAGGAATTCATGTGAAGAAGGACAAAACATCCTTAGCATGAAACTCCACTAAAGAACATTCTTGCAACCTGCTGTATTTTGGAGCTCAGAAGAACATTATGGTAGGACTTATCCTGTGTAAGGACAAATTCTTTCTTAAATACAGTGGGAACCAACAGCCTTGCTCAACCCTCTTCTGTAACTTCCATGTGTACTGAATTTCCACTGAATTCCTATTTATAAAACGACAGAGGTGCTGAAGAGCTGTCAGAGCCACGCTCAAGGCTTAACTGAAGCACTCACATTTCCTTTCCTCCTGGCCTCTGGTTACTGAAAACATTTGCTGAAAATTGCTGTCCCACTCAAGAACTGTCAAAGGTAATTGTGTTGCACAAAAGTTACGGAGAGGCATGAAATAATATGGTTACCACCTGGCGACCAAGTTAATAGAACCTGTCTGATGAGCCGCCAAGCCTGCCACATGTGAACACCCCACTTTCTGTCTGAAAACCACGACAGCATAAATTGGTGAGGAAGACATGGATCAGGGGCCTCTTAGTGGCAATTTACCATACAAATCCCTATGTAAAGGGCAGTTGTCAGGTCACCAAATCCAGTGAGGTCTGAGATTCCTGGAGTGGCAGTGAGGGAGAGGATGGGGGTGGGAGGAGAATAAAATGTTTTGGGAATGTGGACCTGTGTGAAGCAAGTAGCAATGCTTACTTCAAAGAACAAGGTCTAGACTTGGCTATTCTCACAGCTGGCAATGACCTTGGTGTCTGAGAAAATGAAAATCAGAGACTCATGTTGTGGGAGGGGCTTAGAGAGTCTGTCTGAATTCCCCACCCCATTGCCTCTGGCCCAAACTATGCTCTTCCAGATGAGCTGGAATCTCTTTTCCTCTTAAAATTCCCCAGAGAAGGAAATACTCTTTGTTTTGGGGAGCCATTTTCCAGGTCTCATGCTCTCCTTGAGATGATTTTGCTTTAACTTGAACTTAGAAGACCTCAAGAAACCCTCTGAAACCAGGTGCCTCTATTTACAAGGCAAAAAACTCCACTAAACTCCTAAATCTACTCATGGATTCCCTTGGGGGCATCGAGTTCTATCTAAAACTGTTTCATTTGGTCAGAAGTTGTGGCTGGCTGGATGTGGATCCAACACCCGGTTTAGTGCTTTAATCCAGTAGGAAGAGTACTGCTCAGAAAAGACATACTGGAAGAAGGAATTTCCAATGGTAGGGTCCCAGGTCTTCACTGGAACCATCTGGATGTGATTATAAATCTACCAATGGTAGGAGGACCAGCTCATTTTATCTTTGGTGATATTCACAGTGGAGCTTTTGAGGCACAAAAAACCCCAATTCTCACTTTTTAAGCAGTCATTACATTGTAATCAGGACTGGCTACATAATTTGTGGGGCCCAGTGAAAATAAACATGTGAGGTCTTTTTTTACAAAAGCAGGAAAAACACTTTTTCCTTTCTATCTTGGTCTCTCTCAATCTTGCATGGAGTTTCTAACTTGCCTTTTATGTTTCCCTGCCTCAGGCATAGGAATGCTTTAGGGGATTTCATAGGCACCAGAGTGTGGACTTGCAACTAAGAGTGTTGGGATGTACTTGTTCAACCCAATCATCCCACAGGGGGCAGAGGGTAGCAATGGTCTCTGGGTAGGGAAAGGGCCTAGAACCCATGTCAGGGAGGCAAGAAGCCGCAGGGGCAGGACTGGGCATGAGCCAAGGCTGCCCAGGGCATGCACCTCTGTGCTGTTTGACTGCACTTACAAAACAGATTCAAAAATAAAATTATTAGGGATTTCAAGATGACGACCACAACTTTACAGCCAAGTGTGAGATCCCCTTCTAAAAGGCAGCCCTCAGCAACTTCACTGGTAGCACACCCAGGAAGCTCTGGTTGAAACTTATTCTCCTTCAGCATTGTGAAAGCATAACTCATTGGCCATCAGGAATCTTACTGTTACTGAGAAGCCTGATGTCTTTTTGATTCCTGTTCTTTTCTATGAAATCTGTTTTTTCTTCCTGGAAGAGTTTAAGATCTCTTTAACCCCAGTATTCTGAAATTTCTCAGATGTATGCTTTGGTGTACGTTTTTCATTATTTATGGTCTCAGACTCTCAGAGAACCCTTTCAATCTGTACACGTATTGTTTCAGTGCTGGGAAATTTTCTTGCATGATTTCTTTGATAATTTTTTTAAAAAATTATTTTATTTTAAAGATGTGGCATACAATTCAGGAGTAGGTATACAAGTGGTCATCATATAGGTAAATTTAGGGCCTCCCTTTGGTCTCTACTTTGCCTGGTTTGAGATCAGGTATTCTTATTAATATTATGTGTCCCCCTGCCCCAGCAGTTTCTGGCTACTGCCAATCCCTTTCTTATAGTATTATGGTAAATGTTCAGTGTCTGCTTATGAGTGAGAATATGTGGTACTCAGATCTTTGTTTCTGTGATAAATCACAGAGTATTATAGACTCTAAATTCATCCAAGTTGCTGTGATGTCCATAATTTTGTTCCCCTTTATGGCTGCATAATATTCCATCATATATATGTACCACTTTTTAAAATCCAGTCCAGTTTTGATGGGCAGCATGGTTGTTCCATGTTTTTGCTATTGTAAATAGTGCTACAATAAACATGTATGTACAGGTATCTATTTTGTAGAGTGATTTAAGTTCCTCCAGGTAGATTCCCAGAAGGAAGACTGCTGGATCGTGTGGAAGGTCAATTTCTAGTTCTTTCAGGAATTGCCACATTGTTTTCCATAGAGGTTGAACAAGTTTGCATTCCCACCAACAGTGTAGAAGCTTTCTCTTTTTTCTGCATCCTTATCAGCCTCTGTCATTTTTTTGTTTTATTAATTATGGCCATTTTTACTGGAGTTAGGTGGTATCTCAATGTGGTTTCTTGCCTTTCTCTCTCCCTTTTTTGCTTCTTATGTTCTTTCTGCAACTCCTCTTGGTAGGTGTTGGATCAATCCTCTAATTTGTTTTTTTGTCCTTTCTTTTTTCTTTCTTTCTTTCTTTCTTTTTTTCTCTTCCCCTCCCTCCCTCCTTCCCTCCTCCTCTCCTTCCCCTCCCTCTCCCCATCTCTCACCCCCTTCCTTCCTCCCTCCCTCCCTTACTTCTTTTATTCTTTTCCTTCAATTTTCTTCAACTTTGTCAACTTTTTATTAAATTTAAAAAAAACTCAGCAATCTTTTTTTTCTAATTTCTTTTTTTTTTTTTTTTGAGTTGGAGTCTCACTCTGTCACCCAGACTGGAATGCAGTGGCCGCTCCCGGCCATTGCAGCCTTGACCTGCTGGGCTCCGGTGATCCTTCTGCCTCAGCCTTCCAAGTAGCCGGAATTACAGGCACGCACTACCACGCCTGGCTGATTTTTTAATTTATTGTAGAGATGAGGGCTTGCCAAGTTGCCCAGGTGGGTCTCAAACCCGCGGGCTCAGGCAATCCACTCACCTCAGCCTCCCAAAGCACAGGATTTTAGGCTGAGCCACTGAGCCTGGCTTTTTTTCTAATTTCTAAGAGCTCTTTTTTTCCTCTTTGTTATTTTTTTCACAACACTCTGTTCTTGTTTGGATGTAATATCTTTTCTTATCTATTTGAGATACTGATACTTTTTTAATACCTTTACTAGTTCCTACATTAATTCTTTTTTACTTTTTAAATTTCATTCATTCATATTGAACACTTCATAAATAGCTGGTGCTATGTTTATATTTAAAAAGTGAGACACTATTATTGGGTGCGCTAAGATATTTGATGGGGCTTTTCTCTAAACTTTACCATGGGATTATTGGGAGGTGAATCGCTGATTTGTTGAAGAACTCCCAAATGTCTTTATCAGTAGGTCTCTTCTCTGGACTATTTAGAGGGAAATCTGAATCTCCTGCCAGGTTGTGTGTGTGTGTGTGTGTGTGTGTGTGTGTGTGTGCGCACATAGCTAAGGGAAGTTCTAGAAGGAGGATGGGGAAGGGGGACAGAGTCCACGGTGGACTTTTACTTTACTCTCGGTTTTTCTCTTTCTCTGGGCCTGCTTCACAAATGCCATTACTCCAAAGAATAAACCTTCAACTTTCTGTCAGAAAGCAAGCAAGGTGTTGTTGTGAGAGAGGAAATTTGATGGGCTTGGCAACACTATGGACAGACTTTCAACAAATGCCCCCCTTTTTTGTTAATATTTTATTTTATATTAGAGTTGAGGAGTGCACGTGAGGATTTACTACATACATAATTGCATGAGGTTTGGGCTTCCTCTTTCCCTCCGATAGTGGATCTGGTGCTCACTCTGTGGTTGTGTGCCCCCCATCCCTGCTCCCTCCCTCCTTTAGCAGTGTCCAGCATCTGTTGTCGCCATCTTTATGCTCACGTGACCAATGATCAAGGACTGTTTATGAGTGAGAACGTGCAGTATTCAATTTTTGGTTTCTGTGATAGTTCACTTTGTATGATGGCTCCAGTTGCATCCATGTTGCTGCAAAAACATGATTTTGTTCTCCTTTATGGCTATGCAATATTCTGTTGTATATATGTGTCACACTTCCTTTATCCAGTCCACTTTCATTGGGCATTTGGATTGGTTCCATGTTTTTGCTATTGTGAATAGTGTATAATGAATATATGTGTGCAGGCATCTTTTTGGCAGAGTGATTTTTGTCCTTCTGGGTATATTTCCAGAATTAGGATCACTGGATCATATGGAAGCTCAATTTTTAGTTCTTTGAGAAATTGTCGCACCGCTCCCTACAAAGGTTGTACTAGCTTACATTCCCACCAACAGTGTGGAAATGTTCCCTTTTCTCCACAGCCAACACCTGTTATTGTTGTTGTTGTTTTATGTTTTAATATAGTCATTATGACCAGTGTTAGGTGATATCTTATATAGTTTTGATTTGTATTTCTCTGATGATCAGTGAGGCTGAGCATTTTTTCATACGTTTGTTGGTTGCTCTTGAATGTCTTCCTCTGAGAAGTGTTTGTTTATATCCCTTGCTGATTTTTTAATGAGGTTGTTTTTTCCCTGTCATTTCATTTGATTTCCTTGTAGATCCTGGATGTTACGCTTTTGACAGATGCATAGCTTGCAAATACTTTTTCCCATTCTGTAGATTGTCTCTTTACTCTCTTGATGGATTCTTTTTGCTGTGTAAAAATTTTTCAGTTTGATAAAGTCCCACCTGTCAATCATAGCTTTTGTTGCATTTGCTTTTGAGCACTTGACCCTCTTTTGAGAGCTATGAT